>OX377618.1:54557358-54699860 GCA_947397865.1 Polietes domitor
AACGGTATTTTGAAAATCGGTGGACGGTTTTTTTGTTGGGAAAACCCAGTTAAACGTGTGCCACCGGTTTTTTCTGTACAAAAAAATATTACAGAGGGAAAGTTTACGATTTTGGAGCGGTTAGAAAAGATTCAGTCATTTTCAAAGCTTGTTTTTCATAGGAGGACATCAGTGGAAAAACTTTTGGAAAAAATCTTCGTGGTGAGTACTCTAGCAGTAAGCTTTTATAAATATAAAGCCTCTGACAAACGCAATTTCCAGAAGTATGTATCCATTTTGCAATGTGCAACGCAAATCTGTATGTGGGTTTATAAAAGTACTAAGTTTGAAGATCCATTATGTTTCTCGTCCACAGTGGAATGTACAAGTCTAATTTCATGATTCTAGTACCGTTTGCTTGGTACCAATTTTATCCCATTTTGATCCTAAGGAACGAATATCGACTGATCTCCTCATTTATCATTATTTTTCGCATCATCGCAGCCATAGAAATCTACACGCCGAATTTCACTATTCTAACTTCAGCCGTTTGGTTGGTATCATTTTGATCCCTATTTTCCAATTGTATCCCTTAAAAATAGAAATTTCGCATAATCGCTCTAATTTATTTGTCTATGCAATTAGGGGAAATCACCCGCTAAAACTTTTTGTGCTTTCACGATACAAGAGATATGTATTCAATAAATATCCAAAAATTGCCTTAAATATTCTATATATTAGGCGGTGTTGGACATTTTCTTCTCTGGGAGGATTTCGCCCACTTCCAATTCCAACCGATCCAGACAGATGGGTATAATCTAATCGTTTTAGAATTTTACTACGACCCATATTATATATACCTTGATTTCCGATGAATATTTCAAGGTATTGCAAGTAGAATGACAAAATGAATATTTCGATGGAAATGAGATACTCAGTAAAGTATGTAGGATTGCATCTGCAATCAAACCTTACCTAGGATCAACACATTCACTACGTGAGATCCAAAATATCTCAGCAATTTGATTATTATTCAATTATTGATTTACCGAGCATTAATTCAAATCTATGTTAACTATTTGGAAATCATTTATGCGCACCAAAAAGTACGGAATTGAGATCCTTGCAACGACTAATGAATTATGCCAACTTGCCTCTCAAATGCGTTGCGGCGCTGAGGCACCTACATTTTTATGAATTATTGTATATAATGTTGTAAATAAAAAATTAAGACAAAAAAATATATATACTACATCCTGAGGTGGAGTGTTTAAAAAATTTAAAGGCTGTGTAAAATCTCTATTGCTAAATGCAGGTACAAGATATAGGCGAATTATTTTCGGGATATTCACAATCTTCCATTCTATATGCGGAGAACCGTCACTTCCATCCATACAAACCGATATTCATTTACACATCAATGACATTGAAAGGTTGATTAACATTTATTATTATTTTCAGGTTTATGTTTGACATTTGCAAAAAGGGACATCATACGCTCGAACAAAATTGTGAAATATTAAAAACGTACTTCCAAAGTGGTGCAAGAAATTTACGTGGAAAAATTTCGAAGAGATATCGGCCTTCAGTTCAGTTTGTGCGTCAATTTGTGAAGCGAGTTTATGAAAATGAATCGTTATTGGACAAACATTACTGCTGTGGCTGAGAATGTCCAAGAACATCCATCGATGACATCAACACGTCATCGTTCTGAGGAATTGAACATTTCTCGCACTTGAGAAGAATTTTGCATCTCGGTGGCTTTGTCAATAAGCAAAATTGCCGCATATGGGGTTCAGAGAACCCACACTTGAGTATTGAGAAGCCAATGCATCCACAACAAGACACTGTTTGGTGTAGCTTTTTAAGCTGGCCGCATCATTGGACCATTATTCTTCGAAAATGGACAAGGAGCCGCCATTACCGACAACGTAAGCGTTACCGTGCCATGCTCAACGAATGTATGGTTCCAAAAATTCAAGAGAATGACATGCACAATATTTGGTTTCAACAAGCCTCATATGACACAGCTAACGCAACCATCGAAATTTTACGCATTATTTTTACAAATCGAATAATCAGCCGAAATTATAATGTTAGTTGAGCCCTTTGGATTATTGTCTGCGGGGAGCCATAAAGGATAAATGTTATGCAAACCATCCAGAGACAATTCAAGCGTTGAAACATGACATCGAAGTTGCCCTTGAAGAGATTAGAGCTGGAAGAATCGAATATGTACCGGATGAGGTACTCCCGAGCTAGTCATCGTAGCCATATATGAAAAAGAATTGGGAAATATTAAAAACTTACTTCTAGTAGTGAGTCTTTAACGCAAACTGTACGAAATTTACGTGGACGATTTTCAAGAGGAGATCGGCCTGTCAATATGTAAAATTGCCGCATATGGGGTTCAGAAAAATGAGTCCCTGTTTGGTGAGGATTTTGGTCTGTACTGAAAAATTGGGTTCATCGGATGAGGTACTGCCGAGCTAGTCGTCGTAGCCATATATGAATGAAATTTGAAAAAAATCAGTAATTTTTTATAGCCGATTCTAATTAAAAGATGTAAATAACCCACCCTATAATTGATGTATGTATATATCTTCCGGTAGAACTATTACAAGGCCCTTTGACGGAAGACCTGCAGAATTCCCACATACATATATGAATCTGCAGGAACATAGCAGCTGTGGACACAGACTTTCTTGCTACAACTACATGTTCGTATATAGATAAATATATGCATTTTTATAGCCAATCTCATAGCCAATGTCACCATCCATAACAATCGGAGGTAACGGATATAGCCATTGACTGGTCTTTTATTGCTTAAAAGTGCAATCACATGTAAACGTGTTATGTTCACATTTAGCCAGTTTCATTGGCTATCATATTTTCCCTTTGTTTGTCTTCATTGGTGTCCACTTCCGTTGTTGCTGTTGCTATTGTCATTGTCATTGCTGATTCTGCTCTGGATGTTGGTGTTGGACTTAGGTTGAATGCCGCAGCTCGTCTATAAATTATTATATTTTGTATGAGTTGCAATGTTTTGTATTTCCAATTTCAAAAGTTAGAAAACTTCTCGTTAGCCAAAGGGATGTCTGACATTAATTTTCAGTGTTGTCTTTTGTTTCATTCAAACAGGAAATCCCAAAGTTATGTTTAAAATATAGTCTACAGCCATCAATTGAATCCAATCGTTTCCAATTGAAAAGGCAGCCGTTCACTGGATCCAGATTGCTGCCGACAAAAGGAGTGGTTACGATGCATACGGTACATACGTTATGTGATAAAATTTCATTTATTGTTTATTTTTATATTTTAGGAAACATAAATGTCTTACTAGGCTATTAAGAGTCCATAGTTTTTCTCCGGACAAAGCGTCTGGCCCAGATGTCATAATTCCTTCACAATGTATTTCTCAAAGTTATGTAACTGCAGTTGGAAAAGAAGTAAGGCTCATCGATATGCACACCTGCATGAGACTTGAAAATTCCTTGAAAATTCAGAATATACAGCCGAGGCGATATACTATGAATTTGGTAAACAACAATGATATAATTACAAATATTGTTGGTACTGCGCAATTGTTATCAGCCTGCTTTTATTACCAGCATTATCAAGATTGGCTAAATCCAACTCCTATATATTAGGCTGGGTCGCGGTCAATACCAATGAAAAAACAATCTCCAGTCACCCCACGAAAATAAAGTTTAGATAGTTTAAAGATGATTTGAAAAATATTTCTTTCCTAGATCAATGCGTTTGTGAGATAAACGGTCCTAAAAAACACACCTAAAAATTAAAAATTCCCGTGTAATTTTTCATATTGCATTATTATCCAAATATTTTCCGTGAATTAATAGACCTTTTGAAATCACTTTAAATAAAAATTTTAATTCGAATTATGCCTAAATGATGAACATCGGAAGGAAATTGACACCGCAGCGCTCATTTTGGCGAAAAGAGTTTGAGAATTTGTCTCTGAAAAGCCATTTCCTATATTAAAGTATTTCGCAAGAATGGAGACAGTGACGTCATTCGTCCGATATGCATCATTCGAGAGGTACTGATTCCTTCTATTCCTTTTTCATTTTACCAAATGTTTCCAAGGAATATGAGTTTTTAACTGTCACTTTGAAAAACGAAAAAAAATCAATCTAAATGTATAATATACGACCAAAATACGACCAAAGAGTTAGTCAAGAATAAAAAATTATATTTATATTGCTTCCAAGTGACTATTAATTCAGGTTTTTTTTTGCAAAAATGCAATATAAAAAATGACACAGGAAAAACATGTTGTTTATAGGTGTTGTCAGGAGCGTTTAGATCATCATTAAATAATCCGAACTTCATTTTTGGGGGTGACAGCAGCAATTTATTTTCGTGACCCATCCTACTATACATGTTCAGTTTATACGTAATTAACAAGGACAATGTCCTTGCAGTTAGCCAGCCAACAGTTATTGGTCCCATTGGAATTTGATGGGTTTCTTGTTCGTACTGGTATTAAGTGTTATACAAAGAAAAAAACTTCTCAAAATACCAAATAATCTTAAGATATGCACAAAAACAGACATAACTTTAAGTGCTGCTCTTGACGGACTGTTCTCTTCTACACAAATAAACTTTTATTGCAGAATTTTACTTTCAATAAAAAACCTCCTGCCCTCCATTACCACGTACATGGATAATGCCTAAGCAAATACCACAAATTTTATATTATTGCTGTTCTCTTGTGATTGATTACAAAAGTTTTACATGGAGTATAGCAAAAAAAAAGAAAGCACAGCAATGGCCAAATTTTAATATCCTTGTAATCGAAATTAGTATAACGAAAACTGTTGCCAACCAGCACACAAGTTGCCAAAATGATCAGAAGAATGAAAAAAAACACGCAAATCGAACGAACAACTTGCGACATTTGGATAAGTGTGGCATGGCGTGGCTGGAATATGTGCCGACTATAAAATAACAACAAAAAAGTTGTCATTACAGCCACGCTCTGAGATATGAATTTATTCCAGAAAAATAAACTTTACTTTATTTCCACCAAGTCACTTAACTTTAGTTAACTCACTTCCAATCACAATCGAACTGGAATACGGAGCAGGCCAAACTCCAAAACAAGTTCACACAACATGATGTCAGCAGTCATCCTGAGCATACGAACAGCATTAGTTTACACAATGCATTATTGCTCTGCCATACACATTTTGGCCTAAAGCCAGCGCACCAATACCACCGTCGCACAGTGGCGCCATTTGAGTTTTTTCGTTGCAAAAATCATATCTTTTGAACCGAATAAGATAACACTGTGCAACATTTTTGAAGTCATTTCAAAATAACCATATTCAAAATAACCAAATGTACCTAAGATCTCAATAAACAACTTTCTAGAACATATGAACTTCCTAGGAATTATTCTTAACACCGTTTAGGTAGCGCTTAGGTAGCCGCAAAATTGAAAAATTTACCAAAAATTTCACTGTGCAACATTTTTGAAGTCATTTCAAAATAACCATATACGGACACCGCTACATGATAAAAGACCAAAAAAAAAAGACCCGTGTTTTTTCCCCCCCCAAAGTCATGCACTTTTTTTTTATGGGCCCCCAGAGATTTGAGGCCTCGGTGTAATTTTTGGAAAAAAGTGATCATATTCTCAGGCTCATATCTTGCAAACCGTTCGGAATTTTGATTTACTCTCTGAGGCAAATTTCTAGCTCTTGTCATAAAGAACAAAAATTGTAGTTGACTGTTTCCCTGAATTTTCAACGGTTTGCTACCTATGGACCTGAACAGGGGAAAAAAGGTTAAAAAAATCGAATTTTTTTAAGTTTTTTGCGATTTTGACCTTGAAGATGAAGTTTTTTTGATTTTATATGTTCACAATTTTTGTTCTTTATGACAAGAGCTAGAACTTTGCCTCAGAGAGTAAATCAAAATTCCGAACGGTTTGCAAGATATGAGCCTGAGAATATGATCACTTTTTTCCAAAAATTACACCGAGGCCTCAAATCTCTGGGGGCCCATAAAAAAAAGTGCATGACTTTGGGGGAAAAAAAAAACACGGGTCTTTTTTTTTTGGTCTTTTATCATGTAGCGGTGTCCGTATATGGTTATTTTTTTTCGTGTTGCACTGTGTAATTGAACAGTTTAAACAGCATATGATAGATAACTGTTCAGCCTATGAAATGAGCGTTTCGCTCTGTAGGGGCCTAATTATGGGTTATCAAAGTTAAAATTAGTAGAAAAATCAATTTTATGGTAACTAAAAAAAATATTTTTACATTTTTAGATTGTTTTTATTTTTTTCTTTAGGGTTTTATGTTTTAAATTATTACCCAACAAATTAAAAAAATTATTTTTTTTTAATTTATTTATTTATTATTATTTATTTTTTTATTTATTTATTTTTTTTATTTTTTTTGGCCGGATGATCCATCGCAGCCCCATTTGCTGATCAATGTCAACTTCTCAGGAAGAATTTTCACCTCATTTTCAGGAAGACTCTCCAACAACCGTTTTGCTGTATGGCTCAATACTTTTTTTTGGCCTTCCTTTTGCTCCTCTGGTTGACGTGGTGGGTTTATCTACTGGCAATATATCCAGGATGGTGTCTTCATTAAGCCAGTCCTCGTATTTGGAGTTGAAGTTCTGAATGGTTCGATTAGATTTCACCCATTTTGCCTTAATATTTCCATATATCAGATAAAATTTGTTTTTTATAATTTCGCTTCTCTCAATATTTCCGTATAAGCTATCAAGTTCTTCTAAAGCAGCTTCCGTGAAAAAATTGGTGTGGTTGACTTTCTAAACAGTTCAAATAATTTAAAATTGTTCAACGCCATGTTTTCAGTACTTAAATTGTTTAATGGTTTCAGTAATTGTTGCGCCAACTTTCAGTCGTAGAGTAATCCAGCCATTATCCTTATTTTGCAATATATAGGCTTATGCTACCATGCCTAAAAATAATAATAGGGACCATAAGTCAATATTGTTCTTGACCATTTGCAATATATAGGCTTATGATACCATGCCGAAAAATTTACCTCTTCCCTGCATACATATGAATTTAGGCTGAATAATGCAATTTTGATATTATGCACGTGTCCAAATAAGATTTGTGCCTACCTGTAGGGACCATAAGTCAATATTGTTCTTGACCATTTGTACGCCAAAGTATTGTTTAAGTGAGGTACGTACCTGCTAATTTCAATGAGTAGCTTTTTTCAAACTATTAGATCAAACTACTGTCAGTCAAAACATATAAGGGATGGACGCCATACAATTTCTGCAACCATGTCTTTTTAACCTTTTTTACCTCTAGAAGCCAAACGAGCACGTACGGGCAGCTAAAATTTTTGAATTATGTAAAGAAATAATCAATGAACAGGTTTTGCAAATATAGAAAAATATAGATTTTTTTTATTCCGTCAAAGTTGAAAAATAGTGAAAAAACGGATAGTTTTTAAATAGTGATTTACCAGGAGAAACACAAAGTAAACAGTTAATTTTTTTTATCATTATACATTTAATAAATACATCAATCAATACAAACAAAAAATAAGGCGATTCGTTACCTATTTTTCGTGATATTACACCTGAAATCGCAACAAATTCACTAAAAATTGTGTGTGTTTTTGAAAACCGAAAGTCGGTCAACTTTGAACGGCTATATCTTCTAAACTAAAAATGTGATATTATTAAGAGTGGCAGATTTGAAATCGTTGAAAAGTTTCCTATAACATGGGTTTATTCAAAACTCCGTCGGCGCTCATGAAAATTTTGATTTTTGCAACCTCGTTTGCAACCTCGCTACTGTGCGTCGCCAGGCGCTTACATGCTATGCACAGTGTTTTCCAAGAAACCTCGCAATGTTATCAAAATAAAAAAAATTAATTCTAAGACGATTTAGCCATGTCCGTCTGTATGTCTGTTGCAAGCACGATAACTTCCGAACGAAATGAGCTAGGAGGTTGAAAATTTCCGTAAATGTGACTTATAGTTGCAGATCGGTTGGGATTGAAACCGGGTGAAATCGGCCCAGAGGGAAATTTTTTCCCTAACAAGGACTGAAAATACTCCTAATATTAGACTATTTAAGCATTTTTTTTTTGAAAATTTCCAATTTTATACACTTGAAATTTGTTTCGTACCTTCCTCCAGTAACGTGTAATCACAAAAAAGATTTAGCGGATTTAATGGGACAAAAGGCATAAAAATAGTACCTTTGATACGACACAAGCTAGAAACATGAACTTCGGTGTGTATGTTCCTATACTTACGTAGACAATTAAAATAGAGAGATTTTTCGAAAATTGTACATTTAAGGAATACAATTGGAAAAGGGGGATAAAAATGGTACCAACCAAACCGCGGAAGATAAAATCATGAAATTCGATGTATGCATTTATCTGACTGTGTCGACGTGAAACATAACGATTTTTTTCGGAAAACGGGGCGAAAGGGATAAAAATGGTACCAATTAAACGGTTGCTGTTAGAATAGTGAAATTCAGTGTGTACATTGCTGTGACTGCGTAGACACGTAAAATAAAGATATTCGTACTTTTACGATCAAATCGGGATAAAATTGGTACCACGCTAACGGCTGTAGCTAGAATCATGAAATTCTGTGGTTATACTCGTATTTCTCAAAAACGAACTTTAAGGTCAACATTTTAAAAACTGCTAAAAGTGGTACCAAGCAAACGGATGTACCTAGAATCATTAAATTAGATGTGTTAATCCCAATATGGACGCGAAACATAACGGATCTCTGAAATTTATACTTTTCTTATCAAAATGATACAGTCACTCTGTTTGTAGTTGAACCAAGAAATTGCAAATTGCCCTGAGGGAAAATGTTTCTCTCTAATTACGACTGACAATACACCTAATATTTAGAGTACATTTTTGAAGATTGCTCCCTCATGTTCTCTTTTTCATTACAATTGCTGTATTATATATATAATAACATCGTACAAGATTCGGCCCGGCCGAACTTAACGCCCTTTTACTTGTTTTATTTATGATGATGGCTTTTTAACTCCAAAGCGATAATAAACAAATTTTAATGGATACATTTTTTTAATTCCGCCGAAGGTACCGCCGAAGGTACCTTTAATATTTATATTCCCATTTTGGAGATATATGCCTACAAATGTTACGATATTCTCTTTTATATAGGAACAGTCAACAAATATGTTTTTTTAATCTATATTGATAAATGTTAAACTTCTTGTATAAGTTAATTTTTTATAATTTTTCATAACCTCAACCTTAGGACCATTTTGTCATTCCGTTTGTAATACCTTGAAATATGCATCGGATACTCCATAAAGTAAAGTAAAATACCACAATTTGGATTGAAATTTGTTGTGTACTTTCATTCCTCTTGTTGCGTAAAAGCATCAACAGATAAATAAAGTAGTTAGCGAATGAAATTGGATAAAAGGGATACAAATGTTGTCTATGATACGACAACAGCTAGAAACAAGCAATTCGTTGTGTACATCCCTCTAATTGCGTATACACGTAAAATAGAGGGATTTTTCGAAATATGTACTATTAAGAGATAAAATGGGAAAAGAGGGATAAAAATTATATCAACCAAACCGCTGAAGTTGAAACTATGAAATGCGGCGATGCATTCATCTCACTGTGTAGACGAAAAACATAAAAGAATTTTTCAAAATTTGTGCATAAAAAATCAAAGTAAAATGACGGTATTATCATTTATATAAAGTCGAATGTCATTAATTCGCCGGTATAAGATTTGACCCGGGTGATCTGAACGCCTTTTTACTTGTTTGTGTTGATGTTATAAATTTGTAGGCATCGTATAAAAAATATTTTTTTGCGTGTATTGTGTATTTAAAAGACCACACTCCGCATTTTTTTGAACAAAGTTGGAAGTGGGATACTATTAATCTGTGTATGTGACTTTCGGCGATTTTGCATTTATAGATTCAATAGATGTTGGTATTATATCTTACTTTTCATAGATATTCCGTCCAAAAACTGGGAAATGAAAAATCGTCAAAAAATAACAAAAACAATTATTATGGCAAAAAATCCCATTTTTTTATAATGAAAAATCACCTCATTTCTTTTTATGAAATTGAGTTTAAAAATTATGAAAAATTTCCATAAAATGGAAACTATTTTTTATATTATAAATTTCAGAGATCCGTTATGTTTCGCGTCCATATTGTGATTAACACATCTAATTTTATGATTCTAGGTACATTCCTTTTGCCTTGTACCACTTTTACAGTTTTTAAAATGTTGACCTTAAAGATCGTTTTTGAGAAATACTCATGCGACGAGTATAACCACTGAATTTCATGATTCTAGCTACAGCCGATTGCGTGGTACCAAATTTTATCCCGATTTGATCGTAAAAGTACTAATGATATATTATTTTACGTGTCTACGCAGTCACAGCATCGTACACACTGAACGGTTGAACTGCAACCGTTTAATTGGTACCATTTTTATCCCTTTCGCCCGTTGGAGACAATTTTAAAAAAGGTTTTATATTTTGAAAGTTTTTTGTTATCGATTGATGTTCGAAGATAAACTGGAGGATCATTCCACCCTTATATATATATATATATATATATATATATATATTACTATTTACTATATAGAGGACAAAAAAACATTTTTTTAAAATACGACCAATTTCGAGTTAGTAAAGTCAAGGTAATAACATTGGAAATTGTTTCATGAAATGTTGAAAATATTTAAATTAAAGTAATAAATGTCACCATTCCATTTGTAAAAAAATTTGCATTCTATTAAACATATATGCAAAATGGTCTTGAGTCAGGACAATATCTCAGTTCAAATCAAATATTGTTTACAGGCAAAAAAATACAAACGCAAAAACTAAAATATTTAAAATAAATCTATGTATATAATATCAAGTATGGAAAAGCTAAAGTCGGTCGGTGCCGATTCCACTACAATTCAATTGGGTGAAAATCGAGAACGACATTTGTATGGGAGCAACATATAAATCTGAACCGATTTGAAACATTTTTACCACAGGTGTTGTTGTATGAAATATGAGGTGTTGTGCCAAATTTCATTAAAATCGCTTAAATTATGTGGTTTCTAAAGCAGAGAAAAGGGAGCGACATTTGTATGGGAGCTATATATAAATCTGAGCCGATTTGACCCATTTTCAACAGAAATGTATGTTGTTGAAATATAAGGTGAAAATCTATTAAAATGTACAGGGTATTATAAGTTAGTTTTCCGCCAAATGTTTGTAACACCAAGAAATAATTGAGCTAGACCCACCTTTAAGTATACGGATCGGCTTAGAATCGCCAGCTGAGTCGATTAAACGATGTCTGTCTGTCCGTCTGTCCGTCCGTCCGTCCGTCCGTCCGTCCGTCTGCTGTCCATCTAAGCTTGTTCGCACTCTACAGGTCGCAATTGTTGTCCGATTGTCATGAAATTTGGTAGAAGTTATTTTTTCTGGCCAAGGACCATTGGTATTGAATTTGGAGGAAATCGGTTCAGATTTAGATATAGACCCCATACAAATGTCGGTCCCGATTTGACATTTTCCGCTCTAGAAACGACATATTGTACCCGATTTTCTTTAAATTTGGTACAACATCTTATAATCTGACTAGAAACACCTATGCCGCAATTGGGTAAGATCGGTTCAGATTTAGATATAGCCCCCATACAAATGTCGCTCCCGATTTGACATTTTCCGCTCTAGATAAGACATATTGTACCCGATTTTCTTTACATTTTGCAGAACATCTTATAATGCAACTAGAAACACGTATGCAAAAATTGGGTAAGATCGGTTCAGATTTAGATATAGCCCCCATACAAATGTCACTCCCGATTTGACATTTTCCGCTCTAGAAAAGACATATTGTACCCGATTTTCTTTACATTTTGCAGAACATCTTATAATGCAACTAGAAACACGTATGCAAAAATTGGGTAAGATCGGTTCAGATTTAGATATAGCCCCCATACAAATGTCGCTCCCGAATTCACTTTTTCCGCTTTAGAAACCACATATTGTACCCGATTTTCTTTAAAATTGGCACAACATTTTATAATCGAACTAGAAACACCTATGCTGAAAGTGGGTATGATCGGTTCAGATTTAGATATAGCCCCCATACAAATGTCGCTCTCGATTTGACTTTTTCCACTATAAAATCAAGATATTGTACCCGTTTTTCTTTAAAATTGGCACAACATCTTATAATCCAATTAAAAAACAATGGTGAAAGTGGGTAAGATCGGTTCAGATTTAGATATAGCATTCATACAAATGTTGCTCCCGAATGTTTAACCGATTTTGGCCAAATTTTACATATTATATTTCACCAATAAACAGACATGGTGAAAGCGGGTCACATCGTTCCTGGTTTCAATATACCCCCATACAAATGTCCTTTCCGATTTAACATTTTTTGTCAAACACATACATTTACAGGATGCAAAAATCCTTCCCGATTTCAATTTTTACCGAATTGAATTGCAATGAGAATTGTTTGGGTGATGCCCATATGTCCATACTTTGGTATGACTTTGGTATACTACTGTATAATTTGTATTTGTCTGTCGGACAATTGGATCAATTACCACATTATTTACCATATTCGTTAAATTTGACTAAAGATGAATTTATAGCATATAAATTATATTCATATAATTTATATAATTTGTATGAACTACATAAAATTGCTCCCATGAAATACCTGGGTTTAGTAATCAAAGCGAGGTACATACGCAGGGGAGTGGTGTAGGGTATTATATAGTCGGCCCCGCCCGACTTTAGCCTTTCCTTACTTGTTTTATTATGAATTACAATACAAAGTAAATTTATATTCTAATTTTGGGTCCAGGGATTGAGCCGGGGTGACTAAGACCATTGTAGCTAGTTATTGCAGCGTTGTGGGAATCGAACCCACAACCCCACGCTGATAGCCGAGCACGCTACCAACTCGACTACCGGGGCGCTCTAATGTACACTTTCTAGGCAGGAAAATGTCAAATAGGGAGCCAAATTTGTATGGTGGCTATACCTAAATCTGAACCTATTTCACCTATTTTCACCACAGATATTTCTAACTTAAATATAAGGTGTTGTGCAAAATTTGATCAAAATCGCTTGAATTATGTGGCTTCTAGGGCAGAAAAAGTCAAATCGGGCCGATCGGGGTCAAATCTGAACCGATTAAATAGCGTCCGCCCTCAAAGTGCAGAAATCGTTTGTATTTAGTTTCATTAGAATCGGACAATAATTGCGACTTGTATCGCGATTACAAGAATAGATGGACGGACGAACATGGGTAAATCGACTCAAAAAGTGATGTCGATCGGTATAATAAACAATGGGTCTATCTCGCTTCCTTTTGGATGTTACAAACAAATGCACAAAGCCAGTATACCGTGTGGTGCAGGGAATAAAAATTAAATGATGTTCGTTGGTAATCACATCACGTAAGAACGGCTGAGCCGATTTGCCTGATTTTTTGTTACAAACTGTTCGTTGTTGTCCAAACTAGATTTTAAAATGAAAAAACTTTTGGCAACTAGCCGGCAATGTTGGAAAATTCGTAAAAAAAACTGTAGGATATTAGAGTGAATTCAAGACTATATGTCACGATTCAGACAATGAATATGAGAAATTCTCAGCGAAGTTTTCAGAGGAAAAAATGTAAGCTATTGAAAGAAAATTCTGGCAAACTGCAAAAAGTCGTAATGTTTTATGCACTTTTTTCATAACTGGCGATAGGAACGACATTCATTTTTGTTTTGTTATTTTTATACCCTCCACCTAAAGATGGAGGTATATTCACTTTGTCATTCCGTTTGTAACAGCTTAAAATATTAATCGGAGATCCCATAAAGTATATATATTCTGGGTCGTGGTAAAAATCTAAGACGATATAGCCATGTCCGTCTGTCTGTCTGTCTGTTGAAAGCACCCTAGCTTCCGAACGAAATGAGCAAGGAGGTTCACAATTTTCCTGAATGTGTCTTATGGTTGCAGATCGATTGGGATTGAAAGTGGGCGAAATCGGCCCAGAGGGAAACACTTTTTCCTCACAAGGACCCCTAATATTTAGAGTAGTTCAGCTTGATTTTTTGAACATATTAGCTTGTATTCCCTTGATATTTGCATAAAAGAACACCATAAAGTGATTTTGGGACAAAAAGGGATAAACATGGTACCTATCAAACGACAAAAGATAGAAACACGAAATTTGACGAGTACATTCCCCTAATAGAGTAGATACATAATATAAAAGTATTTTTTCGAAATTCGTACTTTTATGGGGTTAAATGGGGATAGAGGGATAAAAATAGTACCAACCAAACGGCTGCACCTAGAATAATGAAATTCGGTGTATATATTCCTCTGATTGCGTAGACACATAAAATAAAAGAATTTTTCGAAATTCGTACTTTTAGGGTGTAAAATAGAAAAAAGGGAGAAGAATGGGAGCAGAGGGATAAAAATCGTACCTACTAAAAGGCTACAGCTAGAATGATGAAATTCGGTGTGTACATCCCTCTAATTGCATAGACACGTTAAATACATAGATTTTCGAAAGGTGTAAATGCGAAAAAGATACAAATGGTACCATCAAAATGGCCGAATTCATCGAATTCGGTGTATACATTCCTCTGACTGCATAGCCAGGTAAAATATTTTTTTCCAAATTCGTACTTTATTTTGTTGCTTTTAAGGAAAAAATGGTAGAAGTTGTCATGAAGTTGTCTTATACTGTGTACGTGAGAGATAAGGTGTTTTCAAAATTTATACTTTGGATTGGAGAGTATTTATGATAGCTGCCTTATATTTACTTTATGAATTGAAATATTATTTCGATTATATATACATAGGATAAAACTATTGGCAGCCTTGGTTTATTAATTAAATTTATGATTTTCATACATTTGAAATTATTAGCGGGCGAAATGGGACAAAAATATGGTACCAATGATACGACAACAGCTAGAAATTCGGTGTGTACATCCCTCTAATATAGGGGCTTTTCGAAATTCGTACTTATAAGGGATATGATTGAAAAAGAACAAGATTTTTTCGTTCAAATTTGTACATTTGGGCAGATAATGGGGCGAATGGGGATATCTTTAAAATTTGTACTTTCTTATCAAAATAATACATTCACTTTGTCTGTATCTGAAAATGCTTCTCACTAATGACGACTGACAATCGCCAAATATTTAGGCATGTTCACTTTCACAATTACAGCATTGTATTTATATATAGTAGTAGATTTTAAACAGTGTGAATAAGTATACATTATAGTTTGAAATAGTAAACAAATATAGTAATGTGTATAAAAATATCACAATTTTCGTAATATGGTACTGTACTTCTATGTAAAGTCGACATCCTTTAATCTGCTGGTTATACTGTGGAATGCACTCCGTGGTGGAGGGTATATAAGATTCGGCCCGAACTTAACGCCTTCTTACTTGTTTACTTTCGTCTTTCCGTCCCACAGCGGATAACGAATTACAATAAACGATCGACCATCGTCGTCACCAGTTTTTAATGACATAATGCTATCCCGTAATGCCAGCATGTTATACATCGTATCAATCAGCAGATGAACAGGGGAGTGCATGCAGGTCGACGTTCATTGGGATCAAATGTTTTAATTCCGTCAAATGCGAATATTGCTTTTGGATTTTTGTATATTTTTCATCCGATTGGAATCAAACTTTATATCGACGTTTTATCGTTCAAATATAAACCAATCGGAAACATGCAGAATAAACGAACAGTTACCAAATAATATGCATAAATAAATAAGGAAAATATGCAAAAATCTAATGTCTAATAATTATCTCAGAATGTTTCGATTCTATTGATTCTATTCTATTCTATTGATTCTTGCTACATCAGGAATTGCTGCTGTGTCGCTTGAAGACTGTCTAAAAGTACTCAGGTTTCGATGAATGTGCATGTTTACGAAACTCCAACGAGCAATATTTCAAAGATATATTTGTAAACGCTCGTACAAATATAAAGAGGTAAAAACCTTGAGCTACATGCTACGATACGTTTGGGCAACCTTTTTTATCCAATAAAGTTATAGTTGTGATGTTCATTTTTTCAGCAGACATCAACATTGACGACATGTGCTTTCAGATGTCTAATTATAAGATGATCTCTGCCAAAAAAAACCAACCGACTATATGATACACTCCACTTTCTATCCGAATACAATTTTATTCGGTAAAAAAGTGAAAACGGTGAAGATTTTTGTATCCTGAAAGGAAATTTGTATGGGGGTATATTGAAACCTGGAACGAAATAGGTGAAATATAATATGTATAGTTTGGCCAAAAAAGGTTAAACACTTGGGAGCAACATTTGTATGGGGGCTATATCTAAATCTGAACCGATATTACCCACTTTCTGCATAGTGTTTCTAGTTTCTAGTTTCTGTTTCTAGTTGGATTATAAGATGCTGTACCCAATTTAAACAAAATCGGGTACAATATGTTGTTTCTGAAGCGGGAAAAGTTAAATCGGGAGCGACATATCTAAATCTGAACCGATCTAGCCCGCTTTAGCCACAGGTGTTTCTAGTTAGATTATAAGGTGTTAAGCGAAATAGGGTATGAGGTTTCTAGAGCGGCAAAAGACAAATCGGAACCGAAATTTGTATGGAGGTTATATCTAAATCTGAACCGATTTCCCTCAAATTAAATAGCGTTCGTCCTTGATCCACAAAACTTACTTGCGCCAATTTTTGTTAAGATCGGACTATAATTGCAACATGTAATTTGATTACAACAATAGACAACAGACGGTCAGATTCAAAAAGTGATTATAAATCGATCGGTATAATTAACAATGGGTCTATCTCACTTCCTTTTGGGTGTTACAAACAATTACACAAAGACATAATACTCTCGTTGAGTGTATAAAAACTGTTCTTTTACATCAATCCACTTACAATATTTTAATTTTTAGGAGCAAAACTACAGTTTCTAGATAAGTAAGGAAAGGCTAAAGTCGGGCGGGGCCGACTCTATGATACACTCCACTTTCTATCCGAATATAATTTAATTCGTTGAAAGAGTGAAAACGTGAAGGATTTTTGTGTCCTGTAAATGTATGTGTTTGACAAAAAATGTTAAATCGGAAAGGACATTTGTATGGGTATATTGAAATCTGGAATGAAATAGGTGAAATATAATATGTATAGTTTGGCCAAAATCGGTTAAATATTTGGGAGCAACATTTGTATTTGGTCTATATCTAAATTTGAACGAATCTTACCCTTTTTATACCCTACACCACTTCGTGGGCTAGCGTATTATAAGTTAGTTTCGCCCCAAATGTTTGTAACACCAAGAAATAATCGAGCTAGACCCACCTTTAAGTATACCGATCGGCTTAGAATCACCAGCTGAGTCGATTTAAGGATGTCTGTCTGTCCGCCTGTCCGTCTGTCCGTCTGCTGTCCATCTAAGCTTGTTCGCACTCTACAGGTCGCAATTGTTGTCCTATTGTCATGAAACTTGGCAGAAGTTATTTTTTCTGGCCAATGACCATCGGTATTGAATTTGGCGGAAATCGGTTCAGATTTAGATATAGCCCCCATACAAATGTCGCTCCCGATTTGACATTTTCCGCTCTCGAAACGACATATTGTACCCGATTTTCTTTAAATTTTGCAGAACATCTTATAATCCAACTAGAAACACGTGTGCAAAAATTGGGTAAGATCGGTTCAGATTTAGATATAGCCCCCATACAAATGTCGCTCCCGATTTCACTTTTTCCGCTCTAGAAACGACATATTGTACCCGATTTTCTTTAAATTTAGCAGAACATCTTATAATCCAACTAGAAACACGTGTGCAAAAATTGGGTAAGATCGGTTCAGATTTAGATATAGCCCCCATACAAATGTCGCTCCCGATTTGACATTTTCCGCTCTCGAAACGACATATTGCACCCGATTTTCTTTAAATTTTGCAGAACATCTTACAATCCAACTAGAAACACGTGTGCAAAAATTGGGTAAGATCGGTTCAGATTTAGATATAGCCCCCATACAAATGTCGCTCCCGATTTGACATTTTCCGCTCTAGAAACGACATATTGTACCCGATTTACTTTAAATTTGGCAGAACATCTTATAATGCAACTAGAAACACGTATGCGAAAATTGGGTAAGATCGGTTCAGATTTAGATATAGCCCCCATACAAATGTCGCTCCCGATTTGACATTTTCCGATCTAGAAACGACATATTGTACCCGATTTTTTTTTTTAATTTTGCACAACAGCTTATAATCCAACTAGAAACACGTATGCAAAAATTGGGTAAGATCGGTTGAGATTTAGGTATAGCCCCATACAAATGTCGCTCCCGATTTGACATTTTCCGCTCTCGAAACGACATATTGTACCCGATTTTCTTTAAATTTTGCAGAACATCTTATAATCCAACTAGAAACACGTGTGCAAAAATTGGGTAAGATCGGTTCAGATTTAGATATAGCCCCCATACAAATGTCGCTCCCGATTTCACTTTTTCCGCTCTAGAAACGACATATTGTACCCGATTTTCTTTAAATTTAGCAGAACATCTTATAATCCAACTAGAAACACGTGTGCAAAAATTGGGTAAGATCGGTTCAGATTTAGATATAGCCCCCATACAAATGTCGCTCCCGATTTGACATTTTCCGCTCTCGAAACGACATATTGCACCCGATTTTCTTTAAATTTTGCAGAACATCTTATAATCCAACTAGAAACACGTGTGCAAAAATTGGGTAAGATCGGTTCAGATTTAGATATAGCCCCCATACAAATGTCGCTCCCGATTTGACATTTTCCGCTCTAGAAACGACATATTGTACCCGATTTACTTTAAATTTGGCAGAACATCTTATAATGCAACTAGAAACACGTATGCCAAAATTGGGTAAGATCGGTTCAGATTTAGATATAGCCCCCATACAAATGTCGCTCCCGATTTGACATTTTCCGATCTAGAAACGACATATTGTACCCGATTTTTTTTTTAATTTTGCACAACAGCTTATAATCCAACTAGAAACACGTATGCAAAAATTGGGTAAGATCGGTTGAGATTTAGGTATAGCCCCATACAAATGTCGCTCCCGATTTGACATTTTCCGCTCTAGAAACGACATATTGTACCGGATTTTCTTTAAATTTTGCAGAACATCTTATAATCCTACTAGAAACAAGTATGCAAAAACTGGGTAAGATCGGTTCAGATTTAGATATAGCCCCCATACAAATGTCGCTCCTGATTTCACTTTTTCCGCTCTAAAATCCACACGTTGTACCCGTTTTTTTTTAAATTGGCACAACATCTTATAATCGAACTAGAAACATCTATGGTGAAAGTGGGTAAGATAGGTTCAGATTTATATATTTCCCTCATACAAATGTTGCTCCCGACTGTTTAACCGATTTTGGCCAAATTTTACATATTATATTTCACCAATAAACAGACATGGTGAAAGCGGGTCACATCGTTCCAGGTTTCAATATACCCCCATACAAATGTCCTTTCCGATTTAACATTTTTTGTCAAACACATACATTTACAGGATGCAAAAATCCTTCCCGATTTCACTTTTTTACCGAATTGAATTGCAATGAGAATTGTTTGAGTGATGTCGATAAGTCCATACTTTGAAATGACTTTGGTATACTACTATATAATTTGTATTTGTCTGTCGGACAATTACATCAATTACCATATTATTTACCATACTCGTTAAATTTGATTGAAGATGAATTTATAGCATATAAATTATATGAATATAATTTATATAATTTGTATGAACTACATAAAATTGCTGCCATGAAATACCTGGGTTTAGTAATCAAAGCGAGGTACATACGCAGGGAGTGGTGTAGGGTATTATATAGTCGGCCCCGCCCGACTTTAGCCTTTCCTTACTTGTTCATCATAGGTTTTTCTATTTGGATTATAAGCTGTTGTGCCAAATTTAAAGAATCCTCTTCAAATTAGGCGAAATATATTATATTTGTCCTAGAAACATTCATGGTGAAAATGGGTCAGATCGGTTCTGATTTACATATAGCCCCCATACGAATTTCACTCCCGATTTGACACTTTTCACTCTAGATACCATATATTACAACAGATTTTCTTCAAGATTGGCAGAACATCTTATATTTAAACTAGAAACACCTGTGGTAAACATGTGTTAGATCGGTCCTAGAAACATTCATGGTGAAAATGGGTCAGATCGGTTCTGATTTACATATAGCCCCCATACGAATTTCACTCCCGATTTGACACTTTTCACTCTAGATACCATATATTACAAGAGATTTTCTTCAAGATTGGCAGAAAATCTTATATTTAAACTAGAAACACCTGTGGTAAACATGTGTTAGATCGGTTCAGATTTATATATAGCTTCCATACAAATTTCGTTCCCGATTTAACTTTTCCGCCCCAGAAACCACGAATTTTCACTGAATTTCTTCAAAGTGAGCATAACACCTTATATTTGAACTAGAAGAATTTATTGTGAAAGTTAGTCACATTTTTCCATGTTTGGATATAGCTCCGATACAAATATTCTTATCGATTTGACAAATCGAACCAGGTCATATTAGCCTATGATTAGGAAACATACAAAAATTCTTCCCGTTATCACTTTTTTACCGAGTTGAAGTATTCTGTTGGAAAATGGAGTGTTTCATATATTTTATTTCTGCCAATTTCTGTTAAGATCGGGCTATAATTGCGACCTGTAATTTGATTACAACAATAGATGGACAGACGGACAGACATACAGGGCATTGCTAAATCGACTCAGAAAGTGATTCTAAGTCGATCGGTATACTTAACAATGGGTCTATCTCGCTTCCTTTTGGGTGTTACAAACAAATGCACAAAGACATAATACTCTCGTGGAGTGTATACAAATCGTCAACATATTTTGGGTTTTGAATCAAAAATTGTCAGGCGTCATTTTCACCAATTCTCTAAAAGAAATTACTTCTGGCAACAAACAATTATTAGTTCAAATCTGGTAATTTTGCAATGACACATACATCTTAGATTTTGATTTTGACAACGACTCTCTCACAGAGTTAAATTATATTTCCACTTCCTTCATCGGGAATTGCAGCTAAGTTGTTGAAAGAGAGGTCGAGCAGTTCATTTAGCATCCAATTTGCCCCTGAATATGCAAATTAACGAAGTTCCAACGTGCAACCTTTCTAAGAAATTTGCGAGGACTAAGGTTCTTCAGCAGTGAAAATTCATCTATAGAATGAATACACGATTGCTCACGAAAAGTCGTTGAAGGCATTAGACCAAGCGTTGAAACGATCAAAGCCGATTAGGTGATGCAATGATTTTTAACAAACACTGCCACTCCATCCGGTAAAAACTAAATACTTGCTTGAAGTTGTCTTATTTGTTAAAACACGTCACGACATTCACATTAAGTACATTCAAGCGAAACAAGTTGCAGATCGAACAATCAGCGCAATTATTTTCAAAAAATTGCAGGAAATTGTAAATGGAAAATCACGTTTAAAAACGAACACTAAACTTTGCTCAAGATTCAGCTGAGCGAACATGCACACATTTCTAGCAGTATACTGAATTCATCACGCATGTTAATTTTTCCAGTGGAGTAATCCGAATTGAATGTCATGTCATGGCCGTATCCTTAAAATAAATATCTATGACATCAACCCTTGATGCTTTCAATGATCACTTAGAAATAAATTTTTCTCATTTCAATTTTGTTTAAACATTTGAAATAGCTTATCAAAACTTCAGACTAAAATCGCAATTGAAGTTTTAAAAATATCGACAGGAAAGTTTCTGTTCGGTCAGCTAGTGTGTATATAAACAAGTAAAAACGGCGTTAAGTTCGGCCGGGACGAACTTTATATACCCTCCACCATGGATTGCATTCCACGGATGCTGTCGATTTTCGTAGAAGTGCAGTTATATTACAGGAAAATATATTTTTTAATACACAACACAAATACAAAAATTGAAAAAAAAAATATAAATAAATATAATATTTTTATTATTTCAAGCCACGCTTTTAAGACAAGGCAACCAATACGTTTACACTATATATATCGAAACAATACTTCAAGCAATTCAAAAAATAAATTTTCTTATATTTATATTTTCAAAAAAGCTTAAATACCATAAACATTGATAGGTAGTGGGTGCTACAGTTTCTATTTCAATTCCAATAGTACAGATTTTGAAAATCCATTATCTCACGTATATAATGCAAAATAACTTATCTTCATGATTCAGCCAATTTTTGCCCTAAAAGTATGAATTTGGATTTTTTATTTTGTGTGTCTATGCAGAGGAATGTACACACCGAATTCCATGATTCTAGCTGCGGCCATTTGGTTGGTACCATTTTTATCCCCTTTCTCCAATTTTATCCCCTCAAGAGTACGACTATCTAAAATCTCTTTATTATACGTGTCTACGCAATTAGATGTACATACCGAATTTCATCATTCTAGCTGTATTCGTTTAGTTGGTACTATTTTTATGTCTATGAACCCATTATATCCCTTGAAAGTACAAATTTGGAAAAAAAAACTTTTATTTTTGGTGTCTACGCAGTCAGAGTAATGTATACTCCGAATTTCATTATTCTAGGTGCAGCCGTTTAGTTGGTACCATTTTTATCCTCTATTCCCATTTTATCCCTTAATAGTACGAATTTTGAAAAAAAAAATCATATTATGTATCTACTCAATTAGAGGAATGTACACACCGAATTTCGTGTTTCTAGCTGTTGTCGTTTGATAGGTACCATTTTTATCCCTTTTTGTCCCATTTCACCCTCTACGGAAAAAATCACTCTATGGAGCACGTTTTTGTTATAAGGGGAATGGATTTTTTTCAGTCCTTGTTAGGGAAAAAATTTTCCCTTTGGATCGATTTCGCCCAGTTTCAATCCCAATAAGACGTATTTATGCAAATTTTGGACCTCCTAGCTCCATTCGTTTAGATGCTTGCGTGCTTTCAACAGACGGACGGACGGACATGGCTAGATCGTCTTAGAATTTTATGACGATCAAGAATATATATACTTTTTAGGGCCTCACGTCGATATTCCCCATCCTGGAGGTGGAATTTGTCAATTTTTTTCAAGAACTTAAATTGCTTACATTTGGCAAAGAGGTAGAAAATAATTTTACAAACCTGTTAGAAGGGTCGTAACTTCTACATTTATTCATAGATTTTCTTCAACCACGACTTGTTTTCTTCATTAGGATGGCAGCTATCAGAAAATTGCATATATTTTATTTATAAATTAATTAAAAAAGATTTTTTAATTTTCTTTGTAAAGAGTAGCTATTAAAAAATGAAAAGCTACTTTGTAGTCTTGTGAAGCATTAAGGTCACAATCACTCATGATCATCTTAAAGAAGAAAATACAAATTTGTTGGTCGGTCATTATTTTTGATTTCCAGGCACTGTGCCAAAGCTGTTGTTGTTTAAAATGTGTGGCGAGAACAGGATGTTAAGCAAAATGTTCATACGTTCCAAATGAAAACACAACATGTTCTTGTTTTTGATGGGGGGAGGAGTTTCTGTTGCAAGATTACGGGCAGGGAGAGGCGGACGGAGCAAAGCGGTAGCTAAAACTTACTCCAGTGTGGAAACCTTACAATTCCCCGATGTTGTTTTACGTTTTTGGTATTTTTGAGGTGTAAAAGTCAACAATTGTCTGCCGTTTTGTTCTCCTCCTCGGGCACACGCAGTGTGACACAAAACAAAACCAAACAAAAACGCCCAGCAAACTCGAGGAATTTAATTAAGCGTATAACATTCCATAAAACTTCAGCAACTTTTTTACAAAGCTGCCATAAGTTAAGTGCGGCACGAAAAACGCTTCTTTATAGTCATCGTAGTCGTACTCGTAGTTGCCGTGCCGAGGGAAAATGACATCTTTTTATTGTTTCTAATGCGGCGCATTTTGTTCCGGTTATCAATAAATAATTACAAAATACAATTTAATGGATTTTGTTTTTTGTTCCTTTTGCTGCTACCAACAAACTCCAAGATAAAGTATTTGTGACGATGACACGGTATTTGTACATTTTATTTGCTGTCATTCTTACATGGGGACCACCAGCCAAATGGAGGAATTTGTGGCATCAATCATTGGGTTGACGTTGCTGCTGCTGCTGTTGGTCTTCAGAGACTTCTAAGGTCATTAAAGGCTTATTTGGTATTCCGGCGACGATTGGTGTTGGTTAGGATGTTTAATCAAATTGGGCTCTTCTCACAAATTAAATGTCGACCGCCGACTGCCGACCTCCTTAATAGACATCATAAAATAAAATTTAAAATTTTATTACAGCGATAACCCTCTCATTAAATACCAATAAATATTCAGTTCTCATTTTAAGAAGTCTTTAAGCAAAGCTGGGCAACACTAAAAGTCAGTTGGCGTGAATTCAGACATAAACTTATTTTACAATACAGGGGGTTGTTGGGTTTTTCAGTAAGCTTGAAATGAACAGAAATGACTCGCATGGCCGCCTATGACCAAACAGATCTCCTCTCTATTAACCTTAAAGGATTTGAGTGATTCCTGCTGTTTATTTTTCGATTAGTTGATGATGTTGATGGTTTGTTACACTGTAATAGTTAAAACCAAAGTATTTTGATTTTATAAATGTTAATTGGCACAATGGTCGTTCAAAGTCGACTACCCGACCCAGCAGCTGAATGTCAAACTTTTTGACAGAAGCGTTGAGAAGATGACCTCAATCATGACCGCATTTGGGGATCATGGTCCGTACTTCTGCCAAAACAATGTGATGGCCAAAAAAACTAAGGATCAATGTTTGGTCCAAATCGAACGATATAGATGTGAATGACATCGCACCCGTTGTAGAGCTACTGAGGGTAAAATAAGTAAACATTGCTCGGTTGCAATTGAGTCATGCAAGTGGAAGTAGTGTAAATTGTGCTATTCTCCTATCAGCCTATGGGTGGCGTATGAGTTATATTTATTGCGGTTAATTACGCATTCGCACAGCTATGGAACAGAGAGGTGGTAAGAAAATGAACTTAAAATCGAGATAATCGATATAATCTCCTTTAAATGTATCTTTTATTGATGCGTATTTCTCGAAAAGATGTTTATTCGATGGATTTCAATCGAGTTTAAAGCAGTAATTGGTGTAAAAATTACAAAAGCCCCTTTTTCCTGTCCATAATTTTAAATCGAAGTTTTAGAAGTTCCCGATTAGAGTACAGTGTCACCATTCGTTCGTGCTTTAAGATATATCAGACGATCCAATTGATTAATGATTTTCCAGTCAATTTAATGCTTACAAAAAAGCAACAACTATGAAAACGAAAATATCTACTTACATTTTCTTGTAGAATGCTTTTTATATAACCACAAAAGATATACAAAACCACAAGCAATAAAATAAAACAATTACTTGGTTGCTATCAGTTAAGCTCGCTTATATACACCCTCTCTCTCCGAATTAAAATTCCAAGCAGGGATTTTTAAAGAAATATAATATTACTTAGGGTCGAACCATTTATGCAAGAGAAGGATTTCAATTATCCGTGTGGAAGATAGCCAGTTTTATTTTAACCATAGTGTATGTCAATTTGTGTTCGACGTACCAGAAGGGATGTGGCAATATCACCCATATTCCGGGTAGGTATAACGACTACAAAAACATTGTCACATATCATATTTCAGATAATTGCGATTATTCGTATAGAAGTTATAATGTTGCATGGGTTAGGGTGATTTGTGTGGGAAGTACTAGAAGGGGCGTGGCAAAACGCGTCATATTTGTATACTTTTTGTGATTATAAGGATATTAACAAATACAAAAATGTAGTTGATTCTGAACATCCATTCAGAAGATATATCGGTGGAATGTAACAGAAGAGGCGTGGCGTTTTCGCCCAACTCCGAACTTCTTAAGTTTGGGAAAAATATTACCATGTGCAAAGTTTGAATAGATTCCTTAACTCCTTTCGAGAGTTATCGCGCATACCTGCCAGACGGACGGACGGACATGGTTCGGCTGGGCCGAACTTTATTTACCCTCCACCATGGATTGCATTCCACAGAGGCTATCGATTTTCCTAGAAGTGCAGTAATATTATAGGAAAATATATATTTTTTAATATAGCGAAACCACAACAAATATAAGTATTGAAAAAATATTTTTATAAGTAAATATAATATTTGTATTATTTCAAACCATGCTTGTAAGAAATAATACTTCAAGTCAATTCGAAAAATAAATATTCTCATATTTATATTCTCAAAAAACTTAAATACCATAAATATTGGTGGATAGTGGGTGCTACAGGTAGTTGTTCAGAGGAATGTATACAACGAATTCCATGATTCTAGCTGCGGTCATTTGGTTGGTACCATTTTTATCCCCTTTTTTATATTTTACCCCCTTAAGAGTACGACTTTCTAAAATCTCTTTATTTTACGTGTTTACACAATCAGATGAATGAATACACCGAATTCAATTATTTTAGGTGCTGCCGTTTGGTTGGTACCATTTTTATCCCTCTATTCCCATTTTACCCCTTAAAAGTACGAATTTTGAAAAAATACTTTTATATATTATGTATCTATTCTAGATGAATGTATGCACCGAATTTCGTGTTTCTAGCTGTAGTCGTTTGATATGTACATTTATCCCCTTTTGACCCATTTCACACCCTATGAATAAGAATCACTTTTGTTGTAAGGGGAGTGCGCTTACATAATATCCAGTGAGTACTAGCAGACATATTGAAAAAATAAGCTTACTCTAAAATACCCATATTTCAGTCCTTGTGAGGGAATTATTTTCCCTTTGGACCAATTTCGCCCAGTGCACACTGGTCCCAAATCCATTTTTTATGGCATAAAGTCGAAAAATAAACATACAGTCTTGTTAATTTGTCACATTTGCTAGACATATCATACACAAAAAATGAAAATAAAATTGGGCCGATCGGACCACGCCCACTACCACCTCCCATATAAACTCAATATATAACCAACATAGTTATCACCCTGTATTGGTACTGGGTGACCAAAAACAAAATTTTATGAAAGCTTAAAAGAATGAAGAGTTGTTTATGTTGACGAAATGTGTTTTTCTAAACCTTATTATACAAATAGTATACTTTAAACTGCAATTTAAATAATTATTTCAAGAAATAAAGTAAAATGTATACATGTGTACAAAAAGGTGAATGATATTGTATACCATTTTAAAGGTAATTTCAATACCTTTTAATTAAAATCTTGATGGGTCTCGTACACAAAACTAATTCAGAGATATAATCATATATATGTCCATGGATAATCAAAAACTGGGCTAAAATAAAATGAAAATTGTGGGAGTTTGCCGAAAAATGCTAACGAGATATTAATTCCACCATAAACTACAACCTCCGACGAACACTTTCACATTTACACTTTGAGTCAAGTTGAGTCATACATATAACTTTTGGTCCACGACATTTATAGATTATGTTCTCTACAAATCACAGAATTACAATACCTATGAATACATACAAGACCACAATAATCATAAAATGTTAAATATAATTTTTCAACTACTAACTCTTGCCAATTTCATATATATGACAATTTTCATAATATAGTCACTTTATTATTTTCTTTTTAAGTCTTGATTTTAATTAATTTCTAAAACTGCTTTATAACAAAATTAATCCCACTTTTTTGAACCGCAAAGTTTAAGTACCATTCAGGCTTGTGGTGTTGCCACCTATTTTTTTCCAGTATATTTTCTTGATTGCTTGGAGTATTGCCATAAAGAAAATATATACACATTTAACACTTTCCAATTTTAATTTTTTTGAATTTCTGCCAAAAATATGGATTTGGGACCATAGTGCTGTGGCAATCCCAACCGATCTACGACTATAATACGCTTTTATGGAAAATTTGGACGTCCTAGCTCCTTTCGTTTAGATGCTAGCGAGCTTTCAACAGACGGACGGACGGACATGGCTAGATCGTCTTAGAATTTTATGACGATCAAGAACATATATACTTTATAGGGTCTTATGTTGATATTTCAAAGTGGTACAAACGCAATGTCAAAGTTAGTATACCCCATCCTGGAGGTGGAGGGTATAACAAATATTTTAAGGGATAAAAGGGCTAAAAATGGTGCAAACCGAACAACTGTAGTTAGAATCATGAAATTCGGTAAGACTCATCTTACTTGGATTTCTGAAAGCAAAAAGGCTGGTGGCCAATGTCTTTTATTTTATAGTATTTCATATCAACTTCAACCCAACTTCCGTTTTTAGTTTATAAAACAAAATAAGACAAAACCATATACAGTGGGACGGTTTTATTAATAAAAGCAAAAAACGAAACAATGAATACCCTGTAAACAAACAAAGGCTTAAGGCCACCTTTCATCGTGGACATAATCTCTGGTCATTTATTTTCCGAAACAGGCATTCATTGTAAAATCCAAAAATGCTGCAAAACTTTAAAAAGGTTGTGTCACTTGCAATTTCTTAATTAAATCATAAAACTCTGCCAGGACCTTTACGATCGCCAACATCAAACATAGCAACGCATATTAAGGACAATAGCTGTTGTTGTTGTCGTTGTTGACAATGTCGTGCCACATTTATTGTGTCTGTCTGCTAGTGTGTGTGGCATCACAATAGAAGTACCATAGATTGTCTACAAAATGACAAAATTTAATGATTTCGAATGTTTCATAATTCATTTAGAAACTGTTTTGCGTAAATTATTCAGCAACTTTGCTGTGTTGTTTTCAATGGTGTGACGCCATTATTTAAGTTTGACTGGCGTGGGGAAACATTTAAAATAACTTTTCCCTCCAATCCTGTGCTTGTGCTCTGTGCTGTGTGTTTCCTTTGGCTTTCTTTTTGTTCTAGTTGTTCCGGCCAAGGGAACAACTGCTTTGGTGGGTACAATTTAAATTGTTTTCACCTCCTGCCAGAATAAATCTCAAACGGCTTCATCATACTCCTGCATGGCTTTGTTTTATTCACTTTTTTATGGCACTAAATGTCTCGTTTTAACTATAGCCCACCCACGATACACAGTGTGTACTAACCAACAATAAAATAGGCATCCAGATTCACACTTTAACAGTGGGGGCAACTGAGAAAAAGGCAAATATTATTCCACTTCTAACGCTGTTAAGTAGTCGCACATGCTATTTACTATAAGTTCATTTCAAATTCAAATCTCTATTTTCGCCGAATATACGTTTAATATTTGCGCTCTCATTTTCAAAATAATAGGCCAATAATCATCGCATATATGTTTAATTAAAGGTACCTATGAACGTTTTGCGAACTTCAATTTTACATAGAAATAGTGTTTCCAGAATTATTTATTTAGAAAATCTGTAGATAAATTTAGTTATGACAGTCTTTGTAGACGCCAAATACTTAAAAAATATAATTTTTTACTTTTATTAATAACGCAAAACAAACTTTACAAATTATATAAAATAACATTTGCATTGTAATTGGTGGGATTTTAGCGAAGGAAAAAGAAAGAATAGTTGTACAAGTTATGGCCCTTCTCGTTGCCGTAACGTATGACTAAATCAATTTAAAAAACATCGTTAACAAGTAATGAAAGGCTAAAGTCGGGCGGGGCCGATTGTATAATACCTACACCTCTCCCTACGTATATACCTCGCTCTGATTACTAAAATCAGGTGTTTAATGGGTGCAATTTTATGTAGTTCGTATAAATTATAAATTTAACGAATTTGGTAAAATTGATGAAAATAATTTACATTATATTACTCATTCATATGATGGGCCCATATACAAACAAAATCGGTGTCATGCCATGTCATTGTAGCTGCGCCTAGTGAAAACCAGTAAGGAAAGGCTAAAGTCGGGCGGGGCCGACTCTATGATACACTCCACTTTCAATCCGAATACAATTCAATTCGGTGAAAAAGTGAAAACGGGAAGGTTTTTTGTATCCTGTAAATGTATGTGTTTGACACAAAATTTTATATCGGAAAGGACATTTGTATGAGGATATATTGAAACTTGGAACGAAATAGGTGAAATATAAAATGTATAGTTGGCCAAAATCGGTTAAACTTATGGGAGCAACATTTGAAATTGGGCTATATTTAAATCTGAATCGATCTTACCCACTTTCACCATAGTTTTGTTTAGTTAGATTATAAGATGTTGTGCGAAATTTAAAGAAAATCGAGCTATATCTAAATCTGAACCGATCTTACCCAATTTCTGCATAGTGTTTCTAGTTGAATTATAAGATGTTGTCCCAAATTTAAAGAAAATCGATTAGAATATGTGGCATTTAAAGCGGAAAAGTCAAATCGGGAGCGACATTTATATGGGGGCTATATCTAAATCTGAACCGATCTTACCCAATTTTTGCATAGGTGTTTCTAGTAAGATTATAAGATGTTGTGCCCAAATTTAAAGGAAATCGAGTACAATATGTGGTTTCGACAGAGGAAAATGTCAAATCGGGAACGACATTTGTATGGCGGCTATATCTAAATCTGAACCGATTTGACCTATTATCACCATAGATGTTCTTAGTTTAAATATAAGATGTTTTGCCAAATCTGAAGACAATCTGATAAAATATGTGGTTTCTAGAGCGGAAAAAGTCAAATCGGGAGCGAATTTTGTATGGGAGCTATATATAAATCTGAACCGATATGACCGATATTCACCATGGGTGTTTCTAGTGGAAATATAAGATGTTTTGCCAAATCTGAGGACAATCTGGTACAATATGTGGTTTATAGAGCGGAAAAAGTCAAATCGGGAGCGAAATTTGTATGGGAGCTATATATAAATCTGAACCGATCTGACCGATATTCACCATGGGTGTTTCTAGTGGAAATATAAGATGTTTTACCAAATCTGAAGACAATCTGATACATTATGTGGTTTCTAGAGCGGAAAAAGTCAAATCGGGAGCGAAATTTGAATGGGAGCTATATATAAATCTGAACCGATCTGTCCGATATTCCCCATGGGAGTTTCTAGTGGGAATATAAGATGTTTTACCAAATCTGAAGACAATCTGATACAATATGTGGTTTCTATAGAGGAAAAAGTCAAATCGGGAGCGAAATTCGTATGGGAGCTATATATAAATCTGAACCGATCTGACCGATATTCACCATGGGTGTTTCTAGTGGAAATATAAGACGTTTTACCAAATCTGAAGACAATCTGATACATTATGTGGTCTCTAGAGCGGAAAAAGTCAAATCGGGTGAGAAATTTGTATGGGAGCTATATATAAATCTTAACCGATCTAACACTTTTTACCACAGGTGTTTCTAGGTACAATATAAGATGTTTTGCCAATTTTAAAGAAAATCTGTTGTAATATGTGGTATCTAGAGTGAAAAGAGTCAAATCGGGAGTGAAATTCGTATGGGGGCTATATCTAAATCTGAACCGATTTTCTTCAAATTAAATAGCGTTCGTCCTTATCCCGAAAAACGTCGTTGTGCAAAGTTTCATTTGGTTCTGTCTACAATTGCGACCTGTATCGTGATTACAAGAATAGATGGACGGACGGACGGACGGACGGACAGACAGACAGACGGACATTGCTAAATCGACTCAGAAAATGATTCTAAGACGATCGGTATAATTAACAATGGGTCTATCTCGTTTCCTTTTGGGTGTTACAAACAAATGCACAAAGACATAATACTCTCGTGGAGTGTATAAAAACAAACGGTAAAATTAAAAAAGCTTTCATATTGATTTTTCTCGTGATGGGTAATATATGTACCAATTATAATCAAGGTACTTCCCTGCGATACTAAAGAAATGGATATGTTCCATGGGAAAAACAGAACGTTAGTTCACGGTGAATAAAAGAAGATATGTCAAAAATCAAAACTTCCTACATAAGAATAGCCGGAATTCGAATATACTACATTCAAAACACATAGAAAATCAATCAAATCGTTGACTAATCAAACAACATCAAAACTAAAAAAATATATAATTTCCTTCTTTTGACTTATGTCGGCATCGACGAATGAATATTTCTTTTTATTGTAACCTTTCCTTACTGTTGTGCTAAGAAATTCCAAAGAAAATGTGTAATTTTACAAAATTATCGGATTTTTTTTCAAATTTTGCAGATTTTTGCAGTCAAGTATATGTGTCCATACTTTGGAATAACCCAAATTACAGTACTAGAAACCACGTCTTACATCGGATCATGATATATTTCAACGTGAATGAGTAATATATAGTCCTATGTTTTGGACCCAAGTGTTGTTATAGGCCTCCTTTCAAATGTCGGTCCGATTCATCCTATTACTACTGTATAATTTGTATTTATCTATCGGAAAATTGGAACAATTATCATATTTTTACCATATTCATAAAATATGATTAAAGATGAATTTATGTGAAACTGTATAATTAATATGAACTACTTAAAATTGATCCCATGAAATACCAGGGTTTAGTAATAAAAGCGAGGTATATACGCAGGGAGTGGTGTAGGGTATTATATAGTCGGCCCCGACCGATTTAAGCCTTTCCTTACTTGTTTCAAATTGATTGTAAAAGTTAGTCACTTCATTCCATGTTTGCATATAGCCCCGATACATTCCCGATTTGGCAAATTTGGCCAGGCCATTTCAGTCTATGATTAGGACATATACAAAAAACCTTCCCCTTTTCACTTTTTTACCGAATTGAATTGTATTCGGATAGAAAGTGGAGTGTATCATACAGTCAGCCCCGCCCGACTTTAGCCTTTCCTTTTGTTTTAATTCAAGCTAAAAATAATTTTTTACGTTTTTGTTATCGCAGCTTGTTATCCCGTCTAAAGAAAAACAGTCCTACTATTTGTATCCCTTTTTGTCAAATTTAACCTCCAATAAGTATGCATTTGACAAAAAAGCTTTTTGATTCGTGGTTACGCTATAACACATGAGTGCCAAGCGGTTTTGACGCAAACCTTCCCAGAAGGCCAAACATTTTTGGGCTATAAGTAAAAGCAACCACTTTTGTCCCATTTCACCCCCTACGAATGAAAATCACTTTATGGTGCAAGTTTTTGTCATACGGCGAATGTGCATACCCAATATCATGTAGACGTTCTAGCTCCTTTCGTTTAGATGCTAGCGTGCTTTCAACAGACGAACGGACGGACGGACATGGCTAGATCGTCTTAGAATTTTATAACGATCAAGATTCATAAGTGTCTATGAACAAAAACACAACTTTTCAGGAGAGCGTAAAAACTGATTTTGTCCTTAATTTTAAGAGTAATTATTAATTATTCTTCCATAGTTTAATCTAAAAAGGACTAGAAATTGCTACGATTAAAAAGTTTTCTAAATTTCCTATTATTCGCGGTTTTATGGTTCATAGCCACTTTTGTATGTTTAAAATTGAGCACTATGAATTTTGAAATAAACACATAACCATTTATGCCTAAATATATAAATAAGATTTATTGTAAACTCGATAACGTTTTTCATGAAATCTTGGCAACGTTGTATAGAATACGCCTTTTCTGGGATGTACACAGCGAATTTAAAGATTCCAGCTTCATCCGTCAGATTGGTACCATTTTTATCCCTTTTTCCAAATTTGTAAAAAAGTGTATATTGCTGTAAACAGAAAAGACAAATTGGATATTTTTGGAAATTTTTTCATTTTCGCGGGAAATATGGGTAAAATGATTTTCATGCATGACATTTTTGTTTTTTTTTTTTTTGATTTACTCGCGATCTAGCCAACGGATCCGGCTGAATTTTTGTTTGTTTATTAAGAGCCAATATCGCTTATATCGTACAAGTACTAAGTCGCGAAAATCGCTGCAATTGGTGGAAAATCCAAAATTCGCGGTTGCAATTGCTTATATTTTAACTTTTTATACCCTCCATATATATTCTGGGTCGTGGTAAAATTCTAAGACGATATAGCCATGTCCGTCTGTCTGTCTGCTGAAAGCACGATAGCGGCCGAACGAAATGAGCTAGGAGTTTAAATTTTTTCCTAAATGTGTCTTATGGCTGTAGATCGGTTGGGATTGAAAGTGGGCGAAATCGGCCCAGAGGGAAAAAATTTTCCCTCACAAGGACTGAAAATACCACTAATATTTAGAGTGTTTCAGCCTGTTTTTTGAACATATTAGCTTGTATTTAGTTTGTATTTGCAATGCACATTCCCTTTATAGCATAAAAGGGCACCATAGAGTGATTTTTATTTGTAGGGGCCGAAATGGGACAAAAAGGGATAAAAATGGTACCTATCAAACGACAACAGATAGAAATACGAAATTTGGCGTGTACATTCCTCTAATAGAGTAGATACATTATATAAAAGTATTTTTTTTTAATTCGTACTTTAAAGAGGTTAAATGGGGATAGAGGGATAAAAATAGTACCAACCAAACGGCTGCACCTATAATAATGAAATTCGGTGTATATATTCCTCTGATTGCGTAGACACATAAAATAAATAATATTTTTTTTTTCGAAATTCGTACTTTTAGGGTGTAAAATGGAAAAAGGAGATAAAAATGGTACCAAACAAATGACTCTGACTGAGTAGACACGAAGAATAAAAAAGTTTTTCCAAATTCGTTCAATGGGAGCGGAGGGATAAAAATGCGTACTTTATTTTGTTGCTTTTACGACAAAAAATGATAGAATCATGAAGTTGTCTTATACTGCGTACGTGAGGGATAAGGTATTTTCAAAATTTATACTTTTGAACTTAAAATCGGATGGAAATACAACCAACCGGACATTCCTCTTGTAGCTTGGAAGCACCACAAAGAAAATAAAAGTTTTAGCGGGCGAAATGGGACAAAAAGGCATAAAATATGGTACCAATGATACGACAACAGCTAGAATCATGAAATTCGGTGTGTACATCCTTCTAATTGCATAGACACGTAAAATAGAGGGGTTTTTTGAAACTCGTACTTTTAAGGGGTATAATAGAAAAAGAGGGATAAAAATGGGACCTACCAAACCGCTGAAGTTGAAATCATGAAATTTGGTGTATACATTCTGACTATGAAGACTCGAAAAAATGGGTTGGGGTGGGGCTAATGGGGATATCTTTAAAATTTATCTTTTCTTATCATTTTGTCTGTATCTGAAAATGCTTCTTCCTAATGGCGACTGACAATCGCCTAATATTTAGGCATGTTCACTTTCACAAGTACACCATTTTATTTATATATAGTAGTCGATTTTAAACAGTGCGCATAAGTGTACATTATATTTTGAAATAGTAAACAAATATAGTAATGTGCATAAAAATATCAAAATTTTCGTAAAATGGTTCTGAACTTCTATGTCGACATCCTTTAATCTGCTGGTAATACTGTGAATGCACTCCGTGGTAGAGGGTATATAAGATTCGGTCCGGCCGAACTTAACGTCTTCTTACTTGTTTCATCCAGGATTCTGAAAATTTTCAGACACAAATATTCCCCATGAAGCCAGCAATCACATACCAAAGAAATATTTTGGTATTCTCAATATAATAAAAAGTTACGCGGGATTTTCTTTTCACAATTTTTGACTTTACAGCCACCATTTATTCTATTTTAGCCTAATAACTTTGGAAGCAAAATGCTCTTAACGGTGAAATTATGGAATTTGATAGTACGATATACCCTAAATCTATAAAAATGCTGAAAAATCTTTTAAACCAAATCGTTGTAGCGAATTACAACCTTCGGTTATATGTTGCTCCAATTTTGAACAATTTTATTTCTATTATTTTTATGTTCATAGCCACTTATGCAGTCACAAAATAATGTGTGAGTTGATAGCCAAATCAAAAAAGTTTAAAAAAATTCTTCTCCAAATTTTTATGACATGCAAATCGGAGAATGGTTTGGCATCAAAAACTCATTTTTGAGAAAATAGCCACTTATGAATATAAGCCCTCGATATACTTTATAGGGTCCCAGGTCGATATTTCAAGGTGTTACAAACGGAATGACAAAGTTAGTATACCCCATCATGGAGGTGGAGGGTATAAAAATAATAGCGAGACAAAATACCACAAATACCAATTTATTGTTATAACTACAGGTGGTTGTAAATATTTGCTACTATTTATATTTTTATACCCTCCGCCTCCAAGATGGGGGTATATTCACTTTGTCGTTCCGTTTGTAACACCTTGAAATATTCCACGGAGACCTCATTAAATATATATATTCTGTATCCTGGTAAAATACTGAGACGATCTAGCCATGTCCGTCTGTTGAAAGCACGATAGAGGTCGAACGAAATGAGGTAGGAGGTTCAAATTTTCCCTAAATGTGTCTTATGGTTGCAGATCGGTTGGGATTGAAACCGGGCAAAATAGGCCCAGAGCGAAAAATGTGTCCCTAACAAGGACTGAAAATACCCCTAATATTTCGACTATTTAGCAATTTTTTTGAAAATTTCCAATTTTGTACACTTGAAATTTGTTTCGTACCTTTCTCCAGTAACGTGTAATCACAAAAAAGTACAAAAAAGATTTAGAGGATTAAATGGGACAAAAGGGATAAAAATAGTACCTTTGATACGACAACAGCTAGAAACATGAAATTCGGTGTGTACGTTCCTATAATTACGTAGACAAGTAAAATAGAGAGATTTTTTGAAATTTGTACTTTTAAGGGATACAATTGGTAAAGGGGGATAAAAATGGTACTAACCAAACCGCTGAAATTCGGTGTATGCATTTATCTGACTTGTAGACGTGAAACATAAAGGATTTGTTCGAAAATTGTACTTTAAGGCGGTCAATGGGGCGAAAGGGATAAAAATGGTAACAATTAAACGGCTGCAGTTAGAATAGTTAAATTCGGTGTGTATATTGCTGTGACTGTGTAAACACGGAAAATAAAGATATCTTTCGATATTCGTACCATTAGGATCAATAAAATTGGTACCACGCAAGCGGTTGTAGCTAGAATCATGAAATTCAGTGGTTATACTCGTCTGTCTTCGTAGACACACACAATACGAGTATTTCTCCCAAATCGTACTTTAAGGTCAACATTTAAACTTACTTCACTTCTTTGTAAAGCCCACCGGTAATTCTATGGAATGCACTCCGTGGTGAAAGGTATATAAGAATCGGCCCGGCCGAACTTAACGCCTTTTTACTTGTTTTACCTTAGAGATGGAGCAATTTCATGAACTTGAAAATTGGCCGTGCCTCGAAATAATTATTTTTTGGTATTTTCAGGTTTCAAAAATTCGACATTATAATAAATTCATTAATCAAGTTATGTTCAAGTTATGTGTTATGTTCACCCCATCTTTTTTGCGGTGGTTGTGATATTTTCGATAAAGCTTTTCTTCTTCCGAAGGGAATTTTGTGTTTTAGTAATCTAAAGGAGGAGAACCCCACTCAACCATATACGTATTTCGTATAATGTGTGTGGTGATAACGCATTAGTAAATATATTCTTAAATTTTTGCATTTTTACATATGCATTACACCCGAAAACGCTGCAACAAGGCATTTTTGAAGAGTGTTAAGATCTACCCGAAATTTTCCTTCACAATTTCAATCCCCAGTTTTATTTATGAGCATCTTTTTAGTGATTCGAAGCATTGTGCAACATACGCTAACTAAAAAGCTCTTCTGCGAAGAGCTGCTGCTTCACTAAGCTGCCACACTACAAGACACACAAGCAAGGAAACTTTAAGCAACTGCAACAAAAACAACAACATGACGACGCAAGTATCAACTTTAATATAATGTAAATTTTATGAATGCTACAGATACGAGTACGGTATCTGTATTTGTGGCATCCTGTACTGGGCCATGCCGTGCTCTGCCAGTGAAGCCAGCAGTTGGATACAACTTTTGCTCCTTGTGCCAAGCCAAACATCTTAAGAGCTGAGAGCTATCCTTCCTAAATCGCTATGCCATTGTCATCGGCGATGTTGCTGCTACTTTCAATTCTTTGTTCATGCCTTCCTGTTATCCTTAAGCCACCTTGATGGCATGGCACGTCATGAGGCAGTAGATACGAGCATTTGTATCTTCTTAGACCACCCCCACCCCAAAAAAAATGAATCGAGTGCGTTAGCGAGGATTTCGCAGAGAACAGAATGGTTCCCCCAAAAAACAGGAAGACCAAGGAGCATATAATAAGTAATCCAAGGTTTTTATTATGTGCTGGTAGCTGGCTGTTGGCTACGTATGAAACACTGAACCGACAAAAGCCACGGTGGCTGCGTGGACGCTGGCTGGTTGGTGGGCTTAGTAGGAGCAACTTTCTTAACTTATTTGGTTAAAGTGGCCACAAAGTGTTGCTGTGCTTATGTTAATAATTGCCTTAGTCGTGTTCTACACAAAGTTAAATCATTATAGATAATTTAAATATGCATATTTATGCGTAAGCGCTTTCGCAGCAGCAACACTACGCGCAGATCGTCCAAGAATAACTAGGCTTTCCGTATTATTATTTATTTTTTTCTTTCAGCGGTTCAACTTTTTAATCAGTGACGAACGCATGGCTGAATTCAATTACAGCTACCCGGTGTATTCTGCAATAGCACCAACGTTGTGAAGTAAATAAGATTTACATGGAAAATCCTTCGTAGAGATAACATTGCAGTGGGCAGAGGACGGAAGAGCATGCAAAAATATGTATAGAAAGAATATGTTTTCAAATAACAATTAATAATCATTAGTATGTTTTTTCCATTGGACCACAACTCAGAGTGGGGACATCCATAAATTCTTTGATGGAAGGAAAGTAAGGAACTGGAAGGACGGAAGAGGGAGTCGTGTTTGTTGACATCTGTTTTGAATCTCTCAATGTCGTAATTGACGGGAATGAATTATACGGACAAAGAACGAATTAATTCTACAATGGGAGAGAGAATGTGTGAATGAAATGAGTGAGTCGATAGGCGAAGTTAGGATATCAAATTCCATTGCCTCCCTTGATCATGCTTGGAATATGTGTCACTATACTATCGATTCCTGATTTTATGTCGGACGTGAGAAATTTTAATAAAGATACGCAAATTTCCAGGAACTCTCATAATAAATAGATTTCAAAACTATCGTTGTCATATCACAGGAACGCGAACAGCGATAGATCAATTCTGAAGTCATATACAGCGTATTGTAATCTTTCGAAACAGGAATGATGTGGTCCAATGGGGAAAATTCAATTAAAAACTACGATTTATTTTTCTCAAAATTTCAGCAAATTGCTTCGTGTTTTACAGAAAATAGAAATTTTATAGAAAATCTAGACAACTCTAAAAAACTAGTTTTTATATATTTGTATACCTTGGGAATACACCTTAGGATGTATATTCATTTTATCATTCCGTTTGCAACACCTTGAAACACCATAAAGTATATATCGATAGCTTAAGCTAGAAATAGCGTATCTCGATTCTTTTACTTTACAGAGAAAGAACTTTTAAATAGTGGATTATTGTTTTAAAAATCATTGATTTTATTTAAAGAAAAAGCGAGCACTATGCAAATAATAATTTTCTAATTCCAATGTTGGTAAAAACAACCATCTCAAGAAATCATTATACGATTAATATCTGGCGATTGAACATGGAAATTAATCCAGCGGTTAAGAATACACTTTACAATAAAGAAATCAAATTCCCATCTTTTTCGTTCTTTAATTTTCTTTCATGATTTTTTGACGAAATGGACGGAATCGGTCTAGAAGGAAAAAAGACTGGAAATGCCCATAATATTTAGAGTATTAAAACATGTTTATACCCTCCGCCTCCAGTATGGGGGTATACTAACTTTGCCATTCCATTTGTAACACCTTGAAATATCGACCAGAGACCCTATAAAGTATATATTAGGATGGGTCACGAAAATAAATTGCAGCGGTTTGCAGAATTTAAGATTGGATTGTTTAATGATGATCTGCAAAATATTTCGTCGCTGGCTCAAGCCTTCTGTGAGCTAAACGCTCCTGAAAACACCTCTAAAAATCACGTTTTTCCCATGTAATTATACACACCACGAGAGTATTATGTCTTTGTGCATTTGTTTGTAACGCCCAAAAGGAAACGAGATAGACCCATTGTTAAGTATACCGATCGACTTAGAATCACTTTCTGAGTCGATTTAGCAATGTCCGTCTGTCCGTCTGTCCATCTATTGTTGTAATCAAATTACAGGTCGCAATTATAGTCCGATCTTAACAAAAATTGGCACAAATAAGTTTTGTGGATCAAGGACGAACGGTATTTAATTTGAGGCAGATCGGTTCAGATTTATATATAGCCCCCATACAAAAGTCGTTCCCGATTTAACATTTTCCGCTCTAGAAACCACATTTTCTTTAAATTTTGCGCAACATCTTATAATCCTCCTAGAAACACCCATGCAAAAATTTGGTAAGATCGGTTCAGATTTAGATATAGCCCCCATACTACTGTCGCTCCCGATTTGACATTTTCCGCTCTAGAAACCACATATTGTACCCGATTTTCTTTAAATTTGGCTTAACATATTATACTCCAACTAGAAACACCTATGCAAAAATTGGGTAAGATCGGTTCAGATTTAGATATAGCCCCCATACAAATGTCGCTCCCGATTTGTCGTTTTCCGCTCTAGAAACCACATATTGTACCTGATTTTCTTTAAATTTGGCACAACATCTTATAATCCACCTAGAAACACCTATGCGAAAATTTGGTAAGATCGGTTCAGATTTAGATATAGCCCCATACAAATGTCGCTCCCGATTTGTCGTTTTCCGCTGTAGAAACCACATATTGTACCCGATTTTCTTTAAATTTGGCACAACATCTTATAATCCACCTAGAAACACATATGCAAAAATTTGGTAAGATCGGTTCAGATTTAGATATAGCTCCCATACTAATGTCGCTCCCGATTTGACTTTGGCCACTTTAGAAAACACATATTGTACCCGAATTAAATTGTATACGGATAGAAAGTGGAGTGCATCATAGAGAGGTTTTGCGAGAGGTGTTATGAAAAATAAATTGAAGGAATCAATACCTTTCGAATGATACCTAAATGATGAATATCAGACAAAAAATGACGTCACTGGCTCCATGTTTGTAAAATAATTTAATACAGGAGATGGATTTTCAGAGCAAAAATGTTCAAACTCTTTGAGTGCTGTGACGTCAATTTCCTTCCGATATCAATCATTTAGGCATCATTCGAAAGGTATTGACTGTCGGTATTTACTTTTTATAAAATACTACAACAAAATACGAAAAACTTTACAATTGTCACCATAAAAAACACATAAACATTACTATAAACGTCCAATAATACGACCGATAAGTTACTCTAAGACTAGAATCACAATTTATATTTAAACTACTTTCAAGAGTCTATTAATTCAGAAAAAAATTGGCCAAAAATGCAACATACAAAAAATTACATAGGAAAAACAAGATTTTTAAATGTGCTTTCAGCAGCGTTTAGCTCACAGATGGCTTGATCTAGGAACGAAATATTTTGCAAATCATCATTAAACAATAAAACTTTTATTTTCGTTCGGTGACGGGAAATTGTTCTTCCATTTGTATGGACCACGACCCACCCTAGTATATATATTCTTGATTGTCATAAAATGCCAAGACTATCTAGCCACGTCCGTCTGTTGAAAGCACACTAGCAACTAAACGAAAGAAGCTAGGACGTCCAAATTTTATATTAATGCGTCTTATAGTCGTAGATAGGTTGGGATTAAACCTGGGCGAAATCGGCCCAAAAGGAAAATTTTTTCCCTCACAAGGACTAAAAATACCCATAATATTCCCTAATATTTTAAGCATGTTTTTTTCAATATGTCTGCTTGTACATACTTGATATTGGGTATGCGCATTTCCCCTATAACAAAAACATGTGTACTTTCCTCTACTTGAATAGATACATTATATAAAAGTATTTTTTCCAAATTCGTACTTTTAATGGATAAATGGGAATAGGGGGATAAAAATGGTACAGACCAAACGGTTGCACCTAGAATAATGAAATTCGGTGTATATAAGGGATAAAAATGTTACCAATCAAATATATATATAGATATATACATTCATCTGACTGCATAGACACGCAAATAAAAAGATTTTTCAAATTCGTACTTTTTTACTTTTACGGCAAAAATTGTTTGAATCATGAAGTTAGGTTATTTGGCACTATGTACGTGATATAATGGATTTTTCAAAATTTGTAGTTTTGGAATTAAAATAGAGTGGAAGTACACCCAACTGTAGCACCCACTATCTACCAATTTTTATGGTATTTAAGCTTTTTGAAAATGTAAATATAAGAATATTTATTTTTTGAATTGACTTAAAGTATCATTTCGTTGTATATAGTGCAGCCTTGCCTTATAAAAGTGGTTTGAAATAATAAAAATTATTTGTTTATAAAAATTTTTCAATATTTATTTTGTTTGGCTATATTAAAAAACATATTTTCCTGTAATATTACTGTACTTCTACGAAAATCGGTCTCTGTGGAATGCAATACATGGTTGAGGGTATAAAAAGTTGGGCCCGGCAAAACTTTACACCGTTTTTACTTGTTTATTTTTGTACCCTTTACTAGATCCATCGTTTATTATACAGATCGTCTTAGAATCTGAATCTGAGACGATTTAGCAATGTCCGTCTGTCTGTCCTCCTATTGTTGTAATCAAATTACAGGTTGCAATTATAGTCCGGTCTTAACAAAAAATGACACAAATAAGTTTTGTGGATCAAGGACGAACGCTATTTAATTTGAAGCAAATCGATTCAGATTTAGATATAGCCCCCATACAAAAATTTCTCCCGATTTGACTTTTCCGCTCTAGAAACCACATATTGTACTTGATTTTCTTTAAATTTGGCACTGCATATTACAATTCAACTAAAAACACCTATGGTGAAAGTGGGTAAGATCGGTTCAGATTTATTTATTATTTATTTCACCTACTAGCTGACCCGGCAGACGTTGTTTTTGCCTTCTTATTTTATTTATATTTAAATAGCTGACTCGGCGGACTTCGTTCTGGATAGAAAAGATTCAATGATAAAAAGTACATACATAATTAAGAGAATGTTAGTGTTATTCATTACAGTGGACCCGGGAAATTTCTCACAGGCGTAGTCCTACGTCATTTGAAATTGCAGAAAATCGGTGGTCAATAGTCCATTGCAATTGACTCTTTGTTTTGAAATATTTGCTGGATGGGTTACTGTCGTGTCGATTTTGAATTGTATTTCCCCTCATTGATGCACTCTGTGAAAAACAATCTTATCAAAGCGGATGGTTTTCCGACACGGGAATATACTAAATACAGTTGACCATGTGAAAATCATTCATTTTCTAGATTGAGGCCACAAACACTCCTTGTGATTGGGGCGTATGGTCGACGACCTGGAGATGGCATTCCTAACCTGACTAACAAACTGCCGCACATGAGGTAACACATGTCTTCTATCAAAACCAAAGCCAGGGGATTCTCTGATTGGACACGAACTCGATGCAAAATGTCTTCAGACATGTCATCCTTGTACTTGTCCTACAATTCACGTGGATTCGATGGAAAACATGTGGCAATAATGATCGCAATGTCCCAATGCGTATCGTTTTAAAGCAAATTGAGATCCAACAACATGAACAGTTCGAAGTGATTCAAAGTGAAGTAACTCGATCCACGAACATTCACCAGCAATAGTCACAAGTAAAAGCATTCATCATTCTTCGGATAAACTGTGTAAATACGGCCAAGAGTTTCAGCAGATCCGGATGACCAGGAACTACATCGTCTTGCTTTCGATGTTGAAATTTCTTCGATGAAGCATTCCAAGTGTAATAACGCGACATCTCTGAGTAAAGTAACGTACGTGTCAACGTATCACTTTGACAAATCGAGAATAAATTGGTCAATGTTGTCGCTGATGGCTGCAGTGAAATAAACTCGTTGACCGTTTTCCAGATGCACTGCCAAATGTATAGCAGTCGGATAGCGTTCGTGAATGGAAAATGAGAATATATGCCAAATCGCGTCATTGCAGCTTACGTATCGACAAACTTGATAACGTGTGATTTCATCATTGCGGTCAGGAGCTTGAAGACCAAAACCCGCCATGTCAGTGTCTTTCGTGACATATTTGCAGATGTATTGGACTGAATTGCAATATTCCACGTTACAATGCGCCTTCAATGTTTTGCAAAGAAGTGGCGAATAAGGAACAGACCAAGAAATAATTTCCTTTCACTTTAAGTGTTATTGTTCTACCGCCATTATCACCATGATTACGACGATCACGATTTTCGCCAACAATCACAACTTCAACTTTATCTATTGTAGGAGCGTTGCATTGGCGTTCGTGTGTTCCAGTAGGTCGTTTATCCGCTCTGATCAAGAGCAGTTTTAAATAACCGAACCAATGCATTATGTTCATAAAGTAGCTGCTGCAGATCTCGAAGAATTCCTCTTTTCATTGCCGTTTTGATTGTTTGGCGCTCAAGTTGATTTTTCGAATTGCCCATGAATTAGATTTGGAAAAATTTATGTTGGGCGTATTTAAGTCGTAGCAATTATCCACTTCGATGGTGAATTTGGCCTTGGATTTGTGGATTCAATGATTTTTGTGCATGACATTCAAGGTAATAAAGTAACCCATCATACTTTATTACTTTGAATGTCTGATTGAATCCGCGTTCGTCAATAATATCTGGTCTTTCACCATGAATCAAAGAATGTAATGGCTCTGGCGCTAAAGGCAATGGTGGTGATTTAACCTTGTCGCTGAGACAGTACTGTCAATGCGATTCTCCAAAAACTTCAAACATAAACGTCATAAACTATCATGAAGATTTAGTTGGATATTCTTCTTGTTTGTCCGGCCACCAATCCGAATTGGTGTGAATCATCGAAATCGGTCCATGCGTTCTTGAGTTATAAGCGTAGTAACTAACGCCACTCTCTTTTATATATATAGATTAACATACATAGTGAAAGCGGGTCACATCGTTTTTTGTAAAACATATTGGATTATTTTGAGATATTAACATTAAAAAGCTGCAACCATATATATTTTACAGATAGAGATATAGGGTCCGCCATCCAACGTTTTTTCAACTATTCAACCATTGGACTATTATTTGTGGGGTGCTCTCAGCAGCCATTTGAATGAAATTATTTTCCATTATTAACCGGAAAGATTGTACTTTCAATTAAAAAAAGAAATTTGAGAAAATATTCAGTAGTTTTTTTATAGCATTTCAAAAAAAAAGTTATTTGGCGGACCCTATAGTTGACTACTTTTCGTATTTTTCGATTTTAAAGAAAATTAAAACTTTTATTTTTACGTATTTGTCCATAAAGCGAAAAAAATGAATTCTTTTTTGTATAACATTTCACTTTTTTCTGGAAAAAACGTAATTTCTTGAATTTGTCGAACTGTTTCTCACACAATTTGAGTTCAAAATCTCTCCTTGTCTAATTTTGTATTTTTTTACAGAACTCAAAAATGTCCACTAGAACAAAAGTTAGAATTTTGGCCGATGGATTTTGATTCTGAACCACTGTGGAGCGATGAGTAGTCAAATCGATGGGAATATATATGCGAATGAGCAACATTATATGGCCACGTCACCAAAGAAGGCTGGGTTACCAAAGACGTATATGAACGACAGATAGGAAAATATGGTGAAATATGCGCGAGTATGGAAACAACTTATGATTATCTGTTTTTGCGAATATTATTTTATTGTGGAAAAGATTTCATGAACTAATACTTCTAGGGCGTGAAATGGAGCAAAAAGAGATATAAGTAGTACCTATCAAATAACAATATGTAAAAATATGAATTTAAGTTTAGAAATCCATCTAATTACGTTGACATGTAAAATAAGTGTATATTTCCAAATTAGAACTTTTAAGGGGTCAAATGGGTAAAGAGGGATAAAAATGGTACGACCATACATTGCTCTGATTCGCAAAATTAAATTATTTGTAGAAATTCGGGTAATCGGCCTGAAAGGGGATAAAAATGGTACCAACGGCTGTAGCTAGAATTATGAAAAGTGGAATGCACTTCGTTGTAGGCGGCCGAAATTAACACCTTTCTACCGGTTTTATTATTTCCTTGTAATACTTTTAAATAAACAGAAACGAATCTCTTCGATATTTTTCAAAATAAGCGTCCCTAAGACGCTTTCATGATGGAGTTCCTGATAGTTACTCCACAACAATAATAACGTGATAGCAATAATAGAAATAATAAAAACAACTTAATTTAAGTTGGTATCAAAAAAATGTGGACGTTCCCGATTAAAACTAATCTATGGTTTGTTTAGATCAATGCTTTTTATCAATGTTTTTTTATAAAATCCACTATAACTTCCAAATTTTTGGCCCGATTTGTATTTCAGGGGTAGAAATATATTTTGCAACTGAAATTGTTTCTCAATAATCCAGCTGAACATAGTAGTAATTAATGGCTCTTATGAGTAATCTTACTGCCTTCAATTATTTTTTTTCTATTTGCTACTTGTTGCATTCCATGTCCATCAAAATTAATTGAATCTGCGCCATTGCAACCGACCTCTCACCACAACAGTACCACAACCATACTACAGTCATGTCCAATCGTGGGTATTGGGGTGGTGGCCAATGCATGGAACAGCAACAATTGTCAGGGTCGCGGAAATGGCTCCACGGACATTAGTCGCCGTGGCGATGTTGTTGTTGCTGCTCCAAAGGAAATTAATCTTGTTGACCGGATGTTTAATTTAATACCGCCGAAAAAAATTAAAAATCATTCACTCCGCAATTCTGTACTCACTTCTTTCAACATTTCCTGGCCAGCCGGAGCGCTATGTCGCTGGTGTTACTTCATTGTTCGCTGTTGCCAAGAAAACCCGGAACTGGCGGAAAAGGAAAGAAAAGTTGAAAATGTGTTGAGCGAAGTCAGACCGAGACAAAAAACTTTACTGATGTTGTTGTTGTTGTTTGGTCATTAACTGAAATATTCGTTCATCGAGCAGACACATCGACTGTGGGAAAATTAAAATTTGCCACTGAGATTTAAACATTTCAAATATGTACATATAATGTAATTTCGGTTCCTATCGGAATAATTATGTACTCATTCACTCATTCTCTTTTTGGTATTACTTATACTCAATGAGGGTGGCGATGATGATGATGCTGATAGCATATCATTTCCTTTTAATCATGACTGCATGATTTTTTTGTAATGAGATTTTCCTTTTGATATATAATATTCAATACGAGTTCTGGTATAATTTCGTATAACACTGTATAACATACATGAAGGTTCAACATTGCTTACAGGTTTTCTTGTTCAATAACTGATAGAATTTCCATCACTGAATATTAATGAATAGATATTTATTACATAAAAATTAAAACTCCTTCTTTATGTAAAAATCAACACAAACGATCGCTAAAGGTTAGAATCAATTCAGATGTGACAGCTTTCACATATATATGCATATGGTGCAATTCTCTAACATGTGACTTGTAGAGCCGGAAGAAGCCAAATCAACCCTGCCGGCAACTCAACTAACTTTTAACGCACTTTAGTCTGACTATTTGGCAATTAGTTGTGGTTGATGTTTGGATTACTTTTAATGAAGCCAAATGCCTATTTTAACATTGCGATGTCCTCTTAGTTTTAGGCAGTAGTCATTTGACTTATTGACAGATGACTTTTCAGTTAAAGTTAGTTGCTTTAAAGTTAGCTAAAAGTTATATAACTTATAGCTAGCTATGAAGTAATTATATTTTAGTTGGCTTTAAGTTGACGTTATTTAACCCAATTATTAGTTAATTAGCTTGTGGTACGCTTTCTTAAAATATTTTTTAAAAGCCTTTTTAAATGTCTTTTGCTTACACTTTTCATTATGATGTATTAAGAGAAATAATTTAAACTTAAATGCATTCACAATATTTAATTTTTAAATTATTATTTTTTTTTATTTTTATTTTTATTATTTTAATTAAATTGCACACTTTAAACACACTTAACTGCACGCACGAGACTAAGCACAACTTTTCACTTTACAATCCGCACAAAAATGACAAATATGTAAAACAAAATTGCGAATAGCAAAACAAAAGAAACAAACAATTAACAGTTATATTCCCTTTAACCAGAAAAAAACAACATATTCCAAACAAGTAAGGAAAGGCTAAAGTCGGGCGGGGCCGACTATATAATACCCTACACCACTCCCTGCGTATGTAACTCGCTTTGATTACTAAACCCAGTTATTTCATGGGAGCAATTTTATGTAGTTCATACAAATTATATAAATTATATGAATATAATGTATATGCTATAAATTCATCTTTAGTCAAATTTAACGAATATGGTAAATAATATGGTAATTGATCCAATTGTCCGACAGACAAATACAAATTATACAGTAGTATACCAAAGTCATACCAAAGTATGGACATATGGGCATCACCCAAACAATTCTCATTGCAATTCAATTCGGTAAAAAATTGAAATCGGGAAGGAATTTCGGCATAGGTGTTTCTAGTTGGATTATAAGATGTTCTGCAAAATTTAAAGAAAACCGGGTACAATATGTCGTTTCTAGAGCGGAAAATGTCAAATCGGGAGCGACATTTGTATGGGGCTATATGTAAATCTAAACCGATCTTACCCAATTTTTGCATACGTTTGTAAATGTCAAATCGGGAGCGACATTTGTATGGGGGCTATATCTAAATCTAAACCGATCTTACCCAATTTCGGCTTAGGTGTTTCTAGTTGGATTAGAAGATGTTGTACCAAATTTAAAGAAAATCGGGTATAATATGTGGTTTCTAGAGCGAAAAATGTCAAATCGGGACCGACATTTGTATGGGGGCTATATCTAAATCTGAACCGATTTCCTCCATATTCAATACCAATTGTCCTTGGCCAGAAAAAATATTTTCTGCCAAGTTTCATGACAATCGGACAACAATTGCGACCTGTAGAGTGCGAACAAGCTTAGATGGACAGCAGACGGACGGACGGACGGACAGACGGACAGACAGACATCGTTAAATCGACTCAGGTGGCGATTCTAAGCCGATCCGTATACTTAAAGGTGGGTCTAGCTCAATTATTTCTTGGTGTTACAAACATTTGGCGGAAAACTAACTTATAATACCCTAGACCACGAAGTGGTGTAGGGTATAAAAACAAACTCATTGCACCGAATATGCTTTACATTGTAGTTATCTTAGGTGAAAAAGTTAACTAGAAGTGCGTTATTTTCGTAGTCGACTACCGAATTACTTGCAGGGAAGAAAGGCATTCCAATAGCAAACCATAGACCGATGGGTGATAATATGCGCCTTGTGGTGCGGTGAGTAGTCAACTCGGTGGGAATATATGTGCGTATGAGCAACATTGTACGCAGACGTCACTTATACGTCTGGGTTATCAAAGAAGTTTATGAACAACAGATTGGAAAATATGGTGAAATATGCCCGTATACACGAGTATGGAAGCAACTTATGAGTATCTTTTTTTGCGAATATTATTTTATTGTACAGAAGATTTTATGCAAACATCATTTTATATGTATTACATTCAAACCATATTAAATGTTATGATCATTCAAAGTTTGGATTTTTTCTTAAAAAAATTAAATATAAATTAAATTATACAATTAAATATTGTAATATGTGTACTTACTGGGTGTAGAATTATAGTTTATTGGTGAAAAGCAGCAGGGCTTGTATCATATTATAGGATAATATACACATTATTCATTTCGTATAGCTCGTAACGACTGAAGAGATATTTTAGGTTAAGAATGTTTTTTTTTTTTGTTCAAAAAAACAGAATTTTTTCCTTTTAAGTAGTTTTGCTTTCAAAACATTTGTAGATAAAAATCAATCAAACCCAGCAAAACACTATCATGAAAATCACATAGTTTTTAAAATAAAAATTGTCAACTTTAGTTTAAAATCTAGATCACTGAAGGTGGTATGGTGTTGTGATTTTTACATTAATTTTATTTCACTATTGTAGCACGGTAACAGTACAAAACAAGTAATGAAAAGGCTAAAGTTCGACCACACTACAATTTATTTCGGGAAAAAAAATAATATTGGGAATGGTTTTCGTATGCGTACTATATTTCGCCTCTAAAGCGGAAAAAAGTCAAAGCGAGAGCGAAATTTGTATGGGAACTATATATAAATCTGAACCGATCTGTCTCACTTTCACCACAGATACTTCCAGTCAAAGTTGAAGCAAAATATTGTCAAAATGGAGTTTATTTGCGTTTTTAGTTTTTCAATTCCTGTTGCCCTTCATAGGACTACAAAAGTCCACATGATGCAATTTTTTAATGTCAAATAAAAGAGGAGAATATCAGTTAATTATTGGAAAGCACACTCAAACTATACAAATTTCAAATATTCCATTTTTATCCCTTTTTGCCCTATTTCATCCCCTAATACTAATGTACTTATGTTAGTACAAAATGAACTTTGATGTGTGTATTAGATGCTACTGTTTTCTAAATTCCATAACTTATGACATAGTTAAGATATTTTGACGCTTTTGAAAAGTATTTCTTTGTGGATTTATACAATTATTTTTAGTTCCAAAAAATATTTGTTCGCAATATTCAAAGTAATAATATATTTATATACTAAGGCCTCCTTCGATTTTAAATATTTTTTCACTACAAGTGTTTGCTTTCCACTACAAAAAATAAATTCATGGGATCTCAAACGAATCGAAAGTTATAGATGAAACCTGTATTTTCCAAATAAATAATTTTTTCTCATATTTTTTATACCCTCCACCTCCAGGATGGGGGTATACAAACTTTGTTTCCGTTTATAACACCTTGAAATATCGACCTGAGTCCCTATAAATTACATCGAGGGCTTATATAACTTATAACTTTTCAGGAGAACGAATAAATCGATTTGTAAATGTATGTGTAAATCTTGTAAATGTATGTGTTTGAAAAAAAATTTTAAATCGGAAATGACATTTGTATGGGGTTATATTGAAACCTGGAACGATGTGAACCGCTTTCACCATGTATGTTTATTGGTGAAATATAATATGTAAAGTTTGGCCAAAATCGGTTAAGATTCGGAAGCAACGTTTGTACTGGGGCTATAACTAAATCTGAACCGATCTTACTCACTTTCACCACAGGTGTTTTTAGTTGGATTATAAGATGTTGTGCCAATTTTAAAGAAAATCGGGTACAATATGTGATTTTTAGAGCGGAAAAAGTCAAATCGGTAGCGACATTTGTATGGGGACTATATCTAAATCTGAACTGATCTTACCCACTTTCACCATTGGTGTTTTTAGTTGGATTATAAGATGTTGTGGCAATTTTAAAGAAAATCGGGAACAATATGCGGTTTATAGAGCGGAAAAATTCAAATCGGGAGCGACATTTGTATGGGGACTATATCTAAATCTGAACCGATCCTACCCACTTTCGCCATAGGTGTTTTTAGTTGCATTATAAGATGTTATGCCAATTTTAAAGAAAATCACGAACAATATGCGGTTTCTAGAGCGGAAAAAGTCAAATCGGGAGCGACGTTTGTATGGAGGCTATATCTAAATCTGAACCGATTTCCTCCAAATTCAATACCGATCGTCCTTGGCCAAAAAAATAACTTCTGCCATATTTCATGATATTCGGACCACAAGTGAGAACAAGCTTAGATGGACAGACAGACATCGATTCAGCTGGTGATTCTAAGCCGATCCGTATACTTAAAGGTGGGTCTAACTCAATTATTTTTTGGTGTTACAAACATTTGGCGCGAAACTAACTTATAATACCCTAGTCCAAGAAGTGGTGTAGGGTATAAACATATTTTTGTATTCTCAATATGATAAAAAAAGTTACGCAGTTTTTTCTAAACAGACTTTTCACAATTTTTGACTTTACAGCCTCTATTTATCATATTTTAGCCTGATAACTTAGGAAGCAAAATTCTATTATCGGCGAAATGATGGAATTTTATAGTACGAAATCTAGAAAAATGTTATAAACAAAATCTTTGTAGCGAATTACTACCTTCAGTTATATGCTGCTCTATTTTTCAACTATTTTATTTATATTATTTTTATGTTAATAGCCACTTTGCAGTGTGAGTTGATAGCCTAATTAGAAAAATTTGAAAAAAGTACCATGGGTGTTTCTAGTTGAAATATAAGATATTTTGCAAGATTTGAAGAAGATCTGTTAAAATATGTGGTTTATAGAGTGGAAAATAAGATCCGATCGGGCGCTATATCTAAATCTGAACCGATCTAGCTCATTTTCACCGTGGGTATTTCTAGTTGAAATATAATATGTTTTGCCAATTTTGAAGAAGATCTGTTAAAATATGTGGTTTCTACAGCAGAAAAAGACAAATCGGGAATGAAATTCGTATGGGGGCTATATCTAAATCTGAACCGATCTGGCTCATTTTCACCGTGGGTGTTTCTAGTTTAAATATAAGATGTTTTAACAATTTTGAAGAACATCTGTCAAAATATGTGGTTTCTACAGCAGAAAAAGTCAATCGGGAGTAAAATTCGTATGGGTGCTATATCTAAATCTGAACCGACCTGGCTCATTTTCACCGTGGATATTTCTAGTTTAAATATAAGATGTTTTGCCAATTTTGAAGAACATCTGTTAAAATATGTGGTTTCTACAGCAGAAAAAGTCAAATCGGGAGTGAAATTCGTATGGGGTCTATATCTAAATCTGAACCGATCTGACCTATTTTCACCATAGGTGTTTCTAGTTGAAATGTAAGATGTTTTGCCAAGTTTGAAGAAAATCTGTTGTAATATGTGGTATCTAGCGTGAAAAGAGTCAAATCGGGAGTGAATTTCGTATGGGGGCTATATCTAAATCTGAACCGATTTTCTTCAAATTAAATAGCGTTCGTCCTTATCGCGAAAAACTTTGTTGTGCAAAGTCTCATTTGGTTCGGGCTACAATTGCGACCTATACTTTGATTACAAGAATAGATGGACAGACGGACGGACGGCGGACGGACGGACGGACATTGTTAAATCGATTCAAAAAGTGATTCTAAGTCGATCGGTATAATTAACAATGGGTCTATCTCGCTTCCTTTTGGGTGTTACAAACAAATGCACAAAGCCATAATACTCTCGTGGAGTGTATAACAACTATGGCGAATACAAATACAAATGTTGCTCCCAAATTTGTAACCGATTTTGGCCAAACTATACATATTATATTTCACCTATTTCCAGGTTTCAATATATCCCCATACAAATGTCATTCCGATTTAAAATTTTTTGTCAAACACATACATTTACAGAATTCAAAAATCCTTCCCGTTTTCACTTTATTAACGAATTGAATTGTATTCGGATAGAAAGTGGAGTTTACCATATAGTCGGCCCCGCCCGTCTTTAGCCTTTTCTTACGTGTTACTTTTACGAGAAAAATTGGTAAATAAAAATAAGTAAATATTTACTTGATTTGAGTAAAAATTTGCTTAGTTTTAGGAAAATTTCAGCAACATTTTACTTAGATTTAGAAAAAAGTAAATATTTACTTGGTTTCAGGAAAATTTAAATAGAATCAAGTTCAAAGCATGAAGTACTTTCAAGGAAAAGTTTGAACTTGATATGAGGAAATAATGCTTTAGCCCTATACGAAGTTCAATTTTTCTAAATTTTAGTTTATTTTAACTCACTTTTTCCTGAGTGTAGGCGGTAAGAAATAAAATCGGAGGCGACATTTATATTGCGTCAACATCAAAACATTGACCGTCACGATCCGCTTTCACAATGGATGATTCTATGTTGTGTCTAATTTGAAGAAAATCGGCTAAAATATGTGGTTTCTACATGGCAAAATTGACTCAAAAGTTTATTCTAAGTTGATGGGTATAATAAACGCTTCCTTTTGGGTGCTACAAACAAATAAACACGGACATCATATCTTGACGAAGGTATACTAATTTAAAGAAGAAAACATGACCTTTTTGTCCAAAATCTATGGATATGTGTAGAAGTTATGATCGATTTCGTAGAAGAATTAATCTATAGTGTCCAAACGATTAAATTTTATACGAATAATTGAATATTTTTTTTTTCAAATATTTATTAGAATAGCGAACAAATAATGATTTTGGAATAACGATTAATTCTAATAAGTTGCGCTAAATAATCGATTGATATTAAGTAAAGTTTTGTACGAAAAATATTAAAACTGTGTAACAAATTTGTTGTTGTATTATTTAGTTTTACTTTCCTTCCCAATATTTCATAAGAGGATCAACAATTAATAATTAATTGTTGCCCGAACAAATTATAATTTATTGAATTATAATAACACTGTCCAACAATCTAAGACTTTTTGAATAGAACAGAATAGCAACCCTATGAAAGGGCATGTTGAGTAGATAATTTCTGTAGAATAAACTTATAGTCCAGCTGGTCTTTTTATCGCGGGTCAAAGTCCTTACAATACACATATAATTTCCATACAAATATACCTATAATTTACACTATTACTGTTCTAGAATACACATTTTACATGGGATCGTGACCAAATTTTCAGGATCGTGTTATATTTGAACTAGAAACAGCTCACAGGAAAGTGGACCACATGGGTCTATGTTTTGATATAGCCCACATACAAATGTAGCACCGATTTACAATGTTACTGCTCTAAAAAGCACATTTTACATCGGATCTTGATCAAATTTTCCACACAATGTTACATTTATACTAGCAACACGTATTTTGAAAGCCACCTATATAGGTCAAATTTTGTATAGCCCCCATACAAATGGAACCCCAGTTCACACTATTATCGCTCTAGAACCCACATCTTACATTGGATCTTGATAAAATTTTGAAGATCATCTTATATTTCAATAAAGAATGCCTACGTTGAAAGTGATCTATAAAGGCCCACTTTTTAATGTAACGCCATTACAAAAGGGCTCCCATTTGTATTAAGTAAGTTTATCAAAGTTTGCAGATTATATTATATTTCGACTAAGAATACATACTATGAAAATCAAATATATGGGCACATATTTTGGTATAACCCCCTTCAAATGTCCGTCCAATTCATCCAATTACCGCTGTGTAATCTGTATTTGTCATTGGATCTTGAGCAATTTTTCCATATCATGTTATATTTACTTTACTCGGAATATCTGCCGGAAAATTGGATTAATTACCATGTTATTACTATATTATATACTGTATAATTTATACGAACTACATTATTCCCATGAAACACCTGGTTTAGTAATCAAAGCGAGGTATATACGCAGGGAGTGGTGTAGGGAATTATATAGTAGGCCCCGCCCAACTTTAGCCTTTCCTTACTTGTTTTAATGCCAAAATTACAAATTTGAATCAAAGCAAAATGTCTCTTCGTACAAATGTAACCAATCTTTCAGAAGCTTTTCGAACTTGAGTTCTGCCCATTGAAAATTAAATATTTTCAAGAACCTGTCAAAATTTACATTTATATGTCGAGTAGTGTTATTCAAAAGGCAGCAACAATTACAAATACACTATCATTCACAACCACCAGTTAAAATCAGTTTGTCTTCATGTTATTGTCAACACTACCACCATCACTACCACAGCCAGCCTTTGAATCCTTTGTACACAATGTATGTATGGTGGTGGTGGTCATCGAACGTTAATTACATGATATCTTGTCAACATCTCCTTCACTGTACAACACAGTACACTCGGCCAAGTTACTTTAAAGCCGCAGCTTAACCTATTTCCTTTTGCTTGGGACATTTGAGTGTGATTTATGTTGACGCCGCAGTATCTGCAATCACACTTCTGCTTCCACTCCTTCTTCTTCTCTCACTTTTTGTTTTCCCTTCGCTTCTGATCTTCGTTTAAGGACATCAAGATAGTAGTGCGCTAATTAGTGGCAACAAGAATTGTGTCGATGTGCTGGCTGTGAGATTCATATCATGAATTATGTATTATGAAACGTAGCGGAGCGAAGAAGGTCAAAGGACTTATCAACAACATTGCGGGCGCCAGACAATAGTAGCTGAAATAAAATTACAAGGTGTTCATATCTGAAATGGGTATGTTTGCCTTTTCAGGGGAGCTAGGATTGTAGTTGATAAAAAAAAGTGTGACACAGATTATCCCCAAAGCAAACGTAAATTAAGGTTATAGATTCAATTAAAGGTAGTTATGAAGAATGAGGGCTAAAATCATGTGCAAATCACCTTTATGTAGAAACAGCGGTTTTTAGAAAAAAAATGAGATTATTGCAATCGAAAAGAAATAACATTCGAAGAAAATGAATCATATTTGAGAAAAGGTTTCCAATGATGTAACTCTATATGTTGGCAATGTTTCTAATGTTTTTAAATATTCGTGTTTTTTAATTTTTACAAAACCTTATTGAACATGAGACAAATCTGATGACGTTTTCATTTATAATATATTTATTTCATTTATATTTGGTCAAGTCTATAACTCTATTAAAGTTTGAATTATAGATATAAATAAGGCAATATCCACAGAAATGTCCACCAAGACCAAAAAAATAAATGTTCTTGTAAACATTTTGTTGTATCATATTTGACCCCCACTGAAATTTTCCGACAATTTTTTTTCGTAGAACATTTTAGTCCTCAAATGTCCTTTTGCAACGGACTTTGTTTAATTTTCTCGAAAAAAGGTTAAATTGAGCCATATAGAGAGAAGAGAGAGGGTTAAGATATTTCACAAAAATGATCCTCTTAAAATTCCCCAATATAGTTCTGACAATAAGAATGCTTCAGACATTAATTACAATACCTTTTTCCCTTTGTACAATAGTCCCTTCTCCCAAAAAAATGAAAATTTATTCCACAACATTGATCTACTTAACATGTCCTTTTAGAATTATAGGGTCGCTACTTAGTTCCAACAATGCTGTTGGACAGTGTTATTTAAATCTAAAATAAAGAGAATTGAAAACGAAAAAGTTGAAAGAACATAACCTAAAATTACAAAACAATAAATTAACAAAATAACAAAATTTTGTTATTTGCTGTTATTTTGTGAAAATAAATACATTGAAACTTCTGTTAGTTTAAAAATATAGGTATTATCTATAATATCGTAAACAAGTAAGGAAAGGCTAAAGTCGGGCAGGGCCGCCTATATAATACCCTACACCACTCCCCTGCGTATGTACCTCGCTTTGATTACTGAACCCAAGTATTTCATGGGAGCAATTTTATGTAGTTCATAATATGAATATGAATATGAATATGAATATTGAATATAATTTATATGCTATAAATTCATCTTTAGTCAAATTTAACGAATATGGTAAATAATGTGGTAATTGATCCAATTGTCCGACAGACAAATACGAATTATACAGTAGTATACCAAAGTCATACCAAAGTATGGATATATGGGCATCACCCAAACAATTCTCATTGCAATTCAATTCGGTAAAAATTGAAATCGGGAAGGATTTTTGCATCCTGTAAATGTATGTGTTTGACAAAAAATGTTAAATCGGAAAGGGCATTTGTATGGGGGTATATTGAAACCAGGAACGATGTGACCCGCTTTCACCATGTCTGTTTATTGGTGAAATATAATTGTAAAATTTGGCCAAAATCGGTTAAACATTCGGGAGCAACATTTGTATGAATGCTATATCTAAATCTGAACCGATCTTACCCACTTTCACCATTGCTTTTTAATTGGATTATAAGATGTTGTGCCAATTTTAAAGAAAAACGGGTACAATATCTTGATTTTAGAGTGGAAAAAGTCAAATCGGGAGCGACATTTGTATGGGGGCTATATCTAAATCTGAACCGATCATACCCACTTTCAGCATAGGTGTTTCTAGTTCGATTATAAAAAAATAGATAAGAAATGGAATCAAATTGAACAACATACAAGAATACCGCGGGACCTCTTCATAGAATTATTGACCTTCTGCATTAAAGAGACACGCTATTTCAAGTACGAAGACAAGGTGTATGAACAGAAAAAGGGGATGCCAATGGGGTCACCAGCCTCACCTGTAATTGCTGACATCATTATGGAAGAACTGCTGGACGCCACGATGGAAAAGATAAAAGAAAAACCAAGAATACTGACCAAATATGTAGACGACTTATTCGCAATTGTAAAAGAAGCCATACTTAACGCATTAAACTCTTTCAACCGACAAATACAATTTACGATGGAAAAAGAATTGGACAATAGACTACCATATTTGGATTCGGTGATAATTAGACAAGGGAATCTGCTGAAAGTTGACTGGTACCAAAAGCAAACGGCTTCCGGACGTCTAATTAATTTTTATTCTAAGCACCCAAGACGAACAATCATAAACACCGCGACGAATTTTATAAACAGGGTCCTACAAACCAGTGATAAGGAATTTCACGAAACTAACAAATCCAAAATTAGAAATATACTGTGTATGAACGAATTTCCCGAAAAATTAATAAGTAATCTAATCAAGCGAACGACGGAAGAAAAACTTAACAAAAATGACGAAAGACCAAGCAAAATTTATAAATCCACAACATACATTCCAGGACTATCCGAAAGACTAAAACATTCTAATATTTACGACAAAGAAAAATTTGAGTTGGCATATAAAACACACAGGACCGTCAACCAACTATTTAGTAGGACAAAATCAAAAATCAAGAAAGAGGAGAAACCAAACGTCGTGTACAAAATAAAATGCAATGGTGACAAGTCCGACATATGCCAGAAGGTATATGTCGGCACTACGAAAAACAAATTGAAAACCAGACTTTCATCACACAAAACCGAACACAAATCTCTTGACAAACCCATTGAGCAAAAAACTGCCCTTGCAGCCCACTGTACCTTGACGGGACATAAACCAAACTTTAATGACGTCGAAATATTAGCGGAAGAGAATAATTATACAAGGAGATACACTTTGGAAATGCTAAATATAATTGACGTCTCCCCTGGAAAAAGGCTTAATTATAAGAGAGACACAGACGGTTGTGCTCAAATATATAGGAACACGGTGGAAAAACATAGACGACAAATTAGACAGTAGTTGACAAAAGCTTGCAGAGAGTGGCAGGAGAATTTTCCTATTGTGAAAAACTTTTTTAAAAATGTAAATATAAATATTGTGATATTTTTTGATTGTTAATGCTTGTAACTTGTAATTGAATAATTTGTGTTTTTTGTAATAGACCCCTGAAGATGACCAACGGAGTTGGTCGAAATATTGGGAAATAAAAAACAAGAAAATAATAAAATAGTCATTTTTGTTTTATTATTTGGAAAAAACTGACCTCAAGCCGAACAAAATACAAAACGCAACATGTTGTGCCAATTTTAAAGAAAATCGGGTACAATATGTGGTTTCTAAAGCGGAAAAAGTGAATTCGGGAGCGACATTTGTATGGGGGCTATATCTAAATCTGAACCGATCTTACCCAATTTTTGCATACGTGTTTCTAGTTGCATTATAAGATGTTCTGCAAAATGTAAAGAAAATCGGGTACAATATGTCGTTTCTAGAACGGAAAATGTCAAATCGGGAGCAACATTTGTATGGGGGCTATATCTATTTAAATCTGAACCCATCTTACCCAATTTTTGCATACGTGTTTCTAGTTCAATTATAAGATGTTCTGCAAAATTTAAAGAAAATCGGGTACAATATGTCGTTTCTAGAGCGGAAAATGTCAAATCGGGAGCGACATTTGTATGGGGGCTATATCTAAATCTGAACCGATCTTACCCAATTTTTGCGTACGTGTTTCTAGTTGGATTATAAGATGTTCTGCAAAATTTAAAGAAAACCGGGTACAATATGTCGTTTCTAGAACGGAAAATGTCAAATCGGGAGCAACATTTGTATGGAGGCTATATCTAAATCTGAACCGATCTTACCCAATTGCGGCATAGGTGTTTCTAGTCAGATTATAAGATGTTGTACCAAATTTAAAGAAAATCGGGTACAATATGTCGTTTCTAGAGCGGAAAATGTCAAATCGGGACCGACATTTGTATGAGGGCTATATCTAAATCTGAACCGATTTCTTCCAAATTCAATACCAATGGTCCTTGGCCAGAAAAAATAACTTCTACCAAATTTCATGACAATCGGACAACAATTGCGACCTGTAGAGTGCGAACAAGCTTAGATGGACAGCAGACGGACGGACGGACGGACGGACGGACAGACATCGTTTAATCGACCTGGCGATTCTAAGCCGATCCGTATACTTAAAGGTGGGTCTAGCTCAATTATTTCTTGGTGTTACAAACATTTGGTTCCGCCAAACTAACTTATAATACCCTAGACCACGAAGTGGTGTAGGGTATAAAAATGCAAAAGTAACAACATAAATACCATAATGGAAAAATGGAAAGGGAAAAAGACTACAAGCAGGCAATTCAACAAAATATGTACATATGTATGTATCGCATATCATCAAAAAAGTTATATAACCTCCACCATGGACTGCATTCCACAGTATTACCGAAAGATTAGAGGCCGTCGTTTTCAAGTATAAGTGCAGTAACATATTAAAAAAATTATGATATTTTTTGTTAATAGCGATATTTGTTTAATCTATTGTTACTATAATTTTGAATTAAATGAAATTTGCATTTGTACGTTAAATTTGGTTAAAGTCCAATTCATACAGCTAAAGGGTGGTTACATATTAAGGGCCGATGTTGATTTTGAATACAACACAAATTATTTAGGTAATTATTGTTATTTCTTTTTATTGTGATAATATTGGAATGGTCCACCAAATGAAACTTTCACAATGAAGTTTTTCGATCGCTATTAATTTGAAGAGAATCGGTTCAGCTTTAGATATAGTCCCCATACTAATTTCACTCACGATTTGACTCTTTTCACTCTAGATACCACATATTTTACCAGATTTTTTTCAAAGTTGGAGAAACATATGATATTTTAACTAGAAATACCTTTGGTGCAAGAAACTCAGACCAGCCGTACTATAAGTTTCTTCTACAAAAATGATATACTCAACTCAATGCCCTTTCAGAATTATAGGGTCGCTATTCTGTGTTAATTTGTTGGACTGCGTAATTAATGGATTTCATGGATGTGTTTAGTAATCACATCCATGTATAAACGCAGGTGTAGGTGGTATATACTCCAACCGACTTTACCCCTTCCTTACATGTTTGAATACCTTTACTTCGGGCATATAATCCCGAAATAATACTCCAAATACTTACCTTTGAATAGCATTGGGAAAACAATATTTATTGCTTTCACTTATCACTAATTGCATAAAATGTCCCCCTTTATCTTAAAACTGCGCCCCCGCCTTTGCACACTTCCAGTTGCGTTAATCATTAACACCAACTTAAGTTCGAGATGTCGAACAATAACAAAGGAACAACTCATGTTTTGCCACTTTCTTTAATTAATTATATATGTATGTGTACTGCGTCTTGAGTTCGATGCACTCATGTCGAGTCCTTATGTACGCAGGGCGAACCCTGCCTGCAACTGGGTTGCTCCTCCTTTTCCTTTGGCTGCTTATTTGATACCGCCAACTTTCAAATGAACCATTATAATTATTTTTAATTTGTTTTCAAGCGAAAATTCCACTCATGCCGGTCGGGTCTACCTACCAAGAAGCACACACATGCACACACAAGTAAATAGCTCCATGAGGAACGGAAGAAAATGCTGGTGTTGCTGCCGCCATTCGTTCATGTTGTCAGCATCAGCAAACCCAGAAAACTCGAGACGCAGAAAAAAGATACACAACTTAAGACGACGTAATTAGCAAAGATAGAAATGAAAATAACAAGAAAAGAAATATGAAAAGGAAACGTAACGCAAAAAAGGAAAATCACAGAGGTTTACTGCAACGTCTACTATGTACATCATGCCCACACGCACACTTGCAGCACAATGTCCTTGCAGAACACATGTGCAACACGCGAATATGTACCTTGGCTGTGTGTTGTGTGGCAACATCATTTGTTTCTCATTAAACACTTGTGTCTTGAGTGGCATAATAAGCATTTAGTGCTGCAAGTATCCACGGCAAGGTTAGCATCCATGGCAATGAACAATGTGGACAAACAAGGATGTATGTAAGGAAACCTTTGCTATGGTAACAAAGCCAAGGTTTTTCAACATGAAAACTTATGTCTCAGAGACTGCGATTTAGTTTTCATAGATATTTAGTATTATGTTCTCTACTATAGGATAACAATACTACTGTTCCGTTATTTCGCTTGGAAATATCGATGGCAGACTTTACAAAGTCAGTCAGCCGGTGTATATTCGTTCATCAACAGTAGAGGAAATCGGGGAATGAATAAATAAAGCTGGAATTTCCAACTGTCTAATTCAGAATTAAAATCCATCGGCCAAAATTCAATAACTTTTGTTCTAGTAGACATTTTTGAGTTGTGTAAAAAACCAAAATTAGACAAGGACTCAATGATTTTTTATTAAAAATTAAATGTATTGGATACATTAAAAATCGGGAATCCAATATATTTTAGACATCGGCCCAAAGTTGACTAATTTTCAAAATAATCCTTGGTTCTTTGTATAATTTTGGTTTTATTACAGAACTCAAAAATGTCTACTGGAAGAAAAGTTATTGAATTTTGGCCGATGGATTTTGATTCTGAACCACTATTCGTTCTCAGAAACCTTTGAACTCCGTCATTTTTTTAATTGCAGTCCAATATGTCGGAAATGTTATATAAGTCTAGATTCTCTAACTGTACACTTTAAATGAAATTTGACACAATTTCAAACCTCCGCTCTCAGAAACCTTTGAACATCCGCCACTTTTCATTTACAGTCCAATATGTCAAACATATTAAACGAACAATCAATGATGTTACTACTAACCTCGTCTATATTTTTTGTCGGTATCGACTAATAATATACCCTCCTCGGTGGAGAGAGATGTTATCGGAAAAGCTATTTGATATTGTCAAAAGCAGTGTCGCCTACAGCAGTTAGCATTCGCCATTCGGCATTCAGCATTTAGTGCTTAGCTTCCGAAACTATTCAATGAACGACTGGCGGTAGTCTCTTTTATGATTGCCATATAAGAGTCGTATAAATCATGTCTTATTTGTTGTGTAGTTGGGCCATTTGCAAGTTGTTTATAACACAATCTCCACAAAAAAATCTATTCTTCGCAAATCTTCATTCTTGTTCATATGACATTTTATGCTTTTCATATGCACGCACACACACACTCGCATACTCTGAGAGAGAGCGAGAGAGAGACACACACACAGGGTGATACAAGGACTCGTCTTAGATCCTGCGGTGCCTTTTTATCGATATGTCGCACAGTTATGGCAACATATCGTATTTGATGACAGCCATAATAATAAAAATAATAATACTGATAATAATGTTTGATGATGACGATAACACTGTGAATGCCATCCACCCATACATGCATACATACATATTTCGTATCGCATTATATATCCTTCGTTGTAGTGTGTGTGTGTGTGAGCACTCACATGTGTTGTGTGATATAAGCAAATTGATCTAAGACAAGAGTGGAGTGCGTTATATGCCATATATTCACAATCGAATACAGTTAACAGCGCACAGTGGATTAGAAATCCGTTCTATATCCTTCATCTTATCCTTCTTTTATTTTAACACACATCAAAATGTTTGCAAAAGGTGTTCGTGCTGATTGTCAACTCTTTGAGAGTTAGAACAAGTAAAAAGGCATTAAGTTTGGCGAACCGAATCTCATGTATCCTCCACAGTTTCACCGACACATCGACTTTACGTAGTAGTGCAGTACCATATTAAAAAAATTATGATATTTTTTCACATCACGATATATCTACAGTACGAGCTCGATGATCGATCCATGTCTGTTGCAATAACCGAATAGTTGCGATAACCAAACCCCAAATTGACCTTTGAATAATTGTCTCAGACTAAACTCAATAGATTTATTGAACTGTTTACAGCCATTTGTTTGGATTTTTTCTGATTTATTACGCCATATTGCAAAGATATGAAATATTTGGGAGTCGACAAATTGTTTCTGGATAATTAGGATTCTAATGAGCTCTCTGAAATTCTAAATATATCATATTCAACACTTCTTTCAACATTTGAAAAATTGGATACCTGACAACTATAAATGTGTTATAAAGGGTGATTTTTTAAAAGCTATTAGAAAGTTAAACAAGTAAGGAAAGGCTAAAGTCGGACGGAGCCGACTATATGATACACTCCACTTTCTATCCAATTATCCGGCGGCGGCGCTGTTCAAAATGGGTCGGCGGCGGCGGCGGCGTTCGGCTGATTTGCCGGCTCGTTCTGTCATTCGACTACCCCTATATATTTGACAATTTTGGGAAGACGGAAGGAACAATTTTCTTTTCTGGTTTTGACAAGTAATTCAATATTCGTTAATATTACACAATAATTTAATATTTTTATTAGGGTATCCCATTTTTCGGACTTTTATGTTATTCGATTTATCGTTTATTTGAAAACAAAAAATTTCCAATTAGTCGAATAATGAAGTCGAGAATTATTCGATTAGCCGAACAATTGTCCACTTAAATAAAATATAATTAATAAGAGTTATATAGACAAGACACGGCAGTTTACGGGTAGTTCAACTATATATTGAACGTTTATTACGTATCTGATTTTATTTAAAAATTGTAATATCAGATTCGAAATTCTTTAGAAGTTGACAAAAATCTTAATATCTTATCAAAATAAAGAACCTTCCCTTAAATGAGCATAATATCGGAAGTTATCCATAGACTTTTTTCGAATATGGATCATATGATTTATAACAGAACTGACATTATTATCGCGGTGTTAACCTCAATTTTTCTATGAATTTACTTTTCTATGAAATTACTATTCTTTAAATTTTAAAAAATTCCGAAGCTTTTGGCCAGTTTTTGCTATTTTTAAATGAAGTCGGATAAATCGTTATTTTAATATCTGTGGAGCATACAAATCAAAAATTGTGGTTTTATATCTGGTGTTTCTTAGTTTTTTACCCAAATGGAGCAAACTGGCTATTCAAAACATGCGGCTGCGGCTTAAAATCGGTCGGCTTGTATCTCTGCTTAAAATTACAAAAGAAATATAACAGTTGACATAGACAACCTACTACTGTGAAATATATGGAACTTGCTTTTAATTTGGTATCCCACTATATGATGACGTCTATAGAAAGTTGAATGATTGTATTTTGATTTCGCGTTCATATAAGTCTATTCCAGTGTGTGTGACCATGTGTTGCTATAAAAAACAATAAACAACAGCTACTCTAAGCAAAGTGGATGTTTGGAAGGCTTTATCGTCATGGTGCACCTTTGCACCTTTCATGATTATATTTAAACTGAAGATATTTCTCTTTGGACAGTCTTATGTAGGACACAAAACTACAAATCTCGCAACTACGATCGTCGTCCCACACATGTGTTTTTAGGACATGAAAAAATAACTGTATGGGATAATAATATGAAATTATGGAAACATTGCCTAATATTAACGAATATTGAACTACTTGCCAAAAAATAAAAGAAAATGTATTAAAAATCAATACAAATTGTTCCTTTCCTTTTCCCAAAATTTTCAAATAAATAGGGGTGAGCGATTGACAGAACGAGCCGGCAAATCAGCCGAAAGCCGCCGCCGATAATTCTGGGTCGGCTTGTAACTCCGCTTAGGTGGAGGGTTTAAAAATAGCCAAGAGTCCATTATCGGACTCTCCATGAGAATAAATTATAGGTAACTCACACTCAGAAAAATAGCATTCATTAATTTGAGTAAAATCCATACTCCAATTTAGTTCAATAATTTTACTCCAGTTTAGTAAAAATTTCCTTAAAGGTATGGAAATTAATTAAGTATGAGTAAAGTTTCCTTATTTCAAAGCCATAGTAAATAATTCATTTTGTGGAAAAAATCAGCAAATTTGTCCTCAGTTTAAGTAAATATTTACTTGATTTGAGTATGGTTCCTAGAGAACTGCGCTATGTACAATGCACACAGAGGTGACATGAGCTGATCACCGACCATTACCCGCGCTCTCGGCTGATCCATACACCAGAGTCATCGAAGAGTGCATCCTTGAGATGGATGACAAAGATAAATGCACTGATATTGGACATAAAATAAATAAACCGGAAAAAATAACATGCCCACCACTGTGCAGCGCACATGAGTATCTATAATGATGTGCAGTCTGTACGTACAGCGAGCATTGACAATGTCCCTGCTGTGCTTTGCTTTGTTTTGTACAGCTCCTAATGAATGACAGCCTTCTTTTGGAATTGCGCTCTGATATATCCATCCCATGGAACATCACTACCGTACCACCATCGTATATTAGAGGTTTTAGGTTTCGTCGTTATTGTCTCTGAATGTTGTGTGCTTTGTATACGATTCTGTTGTGCACAGCTCTGCTCCGTTCCAGTACTCGGTTCCAAAAGTTAATATAATTTCAATGAACTCTAAATAGTTGCCACTCCCAACAATGGCAACGACGTCGACAATCACAAAGACCAACCATAATTTTCTCTAAAATATCTTCTTTAGCCTCATCCACCCTTACACAGAAACACACACACATAAACACCCAATTGCACATCCTTTGAATTGTTAGTGATTTCGTTGCCACACTGCTAAATGCTGCAAACAGTTCGACATTTAGCGAACATCATTGGAAAGATACACTGAGAGAGAAGAGATGGTTTCCTAGAATCCAAAGTTGCAGTGTTATCAAAAAGCTCAATAAGTCCTTACGTTTTCATCGGCTATCTGGACGATTCCACGATCGCACGTGTCTCTCTTAATGGCGTCGGATTTTCTCTCGGTGTATGCTACGAGGATCGAGTAATAAGCACTGTATTTCCAAACATGGACGAAATGAGACATTCGATTGACGCCGACCTTCGCTCAAGGACGAATTTCATGAAGATCCCTCCAAAATCATATACAGTGAATTTTGCTCAATCTTATCCAGCCAAAAATCATCTCGAATTTGGAAACAGTACATCCGTTGTAGAGCTACTGAGGGTACAATAAAGTAAACATTGCTGAAACTCAGCATGACTCGAGTGCAGTAGAGTCATGCAGAGACCGAAAATTCCGATGGAGCTGAATCTCTAGATGCTTCGGTAGAAAAAACGAAACAAAATGAATAAAGCACACATACACCCTCGTCACAGGCTTGCCTGATTAATTTTTTCTTGTCCCCAAATGTTTTATTAAAAATTCCCAATTATCCCCAAAATATAAAAAAATTGTTTTATTTCAAAGAATTCGATCAAAACAAAAACAAATTATGAGTGATTTGTTGATTCGTCAACAAAGATGGAATATTTTGAACATTTTTGTCCCCAGCATAATCTTGAAACATCCCCATTTTAAAAAAAGTTGTCTTATTTTAAAGAATTCGACCAACAGAAAAACAATTTGTGAATGATTTTTTGATTCGTCAACAATCTGGGAATATTTTGATCATCCTATGTTCAGAATAAGCTCCTTATTTAAAATTGCAGTAATTTCTTTCTAGACAATGAAATAGAGGTCTACAGTTGCAATTGATGTATAGATGTTTTCTTAAATTCGATACTAAAAATTAGTCTAAAAAATGTACTCTCTCTTAACTCTTCGAACCAGCGGAAATGGTCTCCAACGACCAAAATCATGACAAAGGTCATGACAGCCAAGTAAGAAATCTTTAGAATTTTAAAATACTAAATATTTGTCAAAGTACTTCGAATATCCCCACAAAATCACCGAAATATTTTATGAAATCCCCACACAAAATCCCCTGTTCCCATTTCATATTGTTTGTCCTTTTGACCATAATAAAATCCCCGCATCTGGCAAGCTTGCCTACTCGTGCTTTTTTTTCATAGAAGATTTTTCTAGTTAAAATATAGCGCGATGTGGGAAATTTTATCAAGATTCTATGGAAACTATTTATTTTAGAGCAATAATAGTGTAAATCTGAGGTACATTTGTATGGGGTTATATCAAAGCATGGACCCCTGTAGTCCACATTCACTTTAGTTTACTGTTTATAGGAACCAAGAGCCAATGTAAACTGTATATTCTGGAGCAGTAATAGGATAATTTGGAATAATATTTGTATGTAGGCTATATTTAAATCTGAACCGATTTCCACATAAAGGGCGAATATTGTTAAATCTTTCTAAGCTCGATCGGTATACTTAAAAGTGGGTCTAGCTCGATTATTACAAACATCTGGTGTGTATAAAAACAAACAAAATAAAAATATTATCCCGAAATGACCCAAGAAGAAAAACAAGTAAAAACGGCGTTAAGTTCGACCAGGCCGAACTTTGTATTCCCTCAACCATGGATTCCACAGAGGCTGTCGATTTTCGTAGATTTCGTATTTTTAATATAGCCAAAACCAACACAAATAAAAATGTTGAAAAAATTATTTTATAAATAAATATAACATTTTTATTATTTCAAATCACGCTTATAAGGAAAGGATACCAATAAGTTTATGTTATATAAATTGAAATAATACTTCAAGTCAATTCAAAAAGTAAATACAATACTGCAATCTTCAAAAAAGCTTTAATACCATATATTGGTAGATACTGGGTGCTACAGAGTACAGAGTAGAAGATCCATTATCTCATGTACACAGTGCAAGATAACCTAACTTCATGATTCAACCAAATTTTGCCGTAAAGTGTTTTTTTATTTTACGCGTCTGTGCAGTCAGAGGAATGTATACACCGAATTCCATGATTCTAGCTATTTGGTTGGTACAATTTTTAATCATTTTTTCTATTTTACTCCCTTAAGTGTACGACTTTCTAAAATCTCTTTATTTTACGTGAGAGGGATGTACACAATGAATTTCATTATTCCCATTTAACCCCTTAAAAGTACGAATTTAGAAAAAATACTTTTATATTACGTATATACTTAGTTAGAGGAATGTTCACTCCGAATTTCGTGTTTATAGCTGTTGTTGTGTTATAGGTACCATTTGTATCCCTTTTTGTCCCATTTCACCCCCTACAAATAAGAATCACTAGGGGGGCATATTGAAAAAAAAACATGCTTAAATACTCTAAAATATTAAGGATTATTATGGGTATTTTCAGTCCTTGTGAAGGAAAAAATTTAGCCTTTAGGCTAAATCAACTCATCTACGAATATTAGATGTATTTAGATGCTAGCGTACTTTCAACAGACGGACAATGCTAGATCGTCTTAGAATTTTATGACGATCAAGAATATATATATATACTTTATTAGGTCTGGGAATGGCAAAGTTAGTACCACCATCCTGGTGGTGGAGGGTATAAAAACGATTTTTGTCCAAACACCTAATGCTGACAAGGAACCGTGGCTATGTTGAGAACGAACCATGGATATGTTGACATCGAACCGTGGTTATGTTGGCATCGACCCGCTGTTATGTTGACATCGAACCGTGGTTATGTTGACATCGAACCGTGGATTTGTTGATATTGAACCGTGGATTTCTTGACATCGAACCGTAGTTATGTTGACATCGAACCGCAGTTATGTTGACATCGAACCGTGGTCAAGTTGACAAGGAACTGTGATCATGTTGTGGACGAACTGCGATGAATGAATGAACTTCGATTATATTGTCAACGAATTGTGCTCATGTTGTGGATGAACTGCGATCATGTTGTCAACGAACTGCGATCATGTTGTCAACGAACTGCGACCATGTTGTCAACGAACTGCGATCAAGTTGCCAACGAACTGCGATCATGTTGTGAACGAACTGCAATCATGTTGTCATCGAACTGCGATCATGTTGTAGACGACTACGATCATGTTGTAAACGAACTGCGATCATGTTGTGGACGAACTCCGATCATGTTGTGAACTAACTGTGATCATGTTGTGAACGAACTGCGATTATGTTTTCAACCAACTGCAACCATGTTGTTAACGAACTGCGAACTTTGGCAATGTTGACAATGAACCGTGGTGATGTTGAGAATGAACTGTAGTCCAAAATAATTACTTCCGAAAGTAAACGAACTGCGATCATGTTGTGGACGAACTGCGATCATGTTGTGAACTAACTGTGATCAAGTTGTAAACGAACTGTGATCATGTTGTGGACGAACTGCGATTTTGTTTTCAACCAACTGCAACCATGTTGTTAACGAACTGCGAACTTTGGCAATGTTGACAATGAACCGTGGTGATGTTGAGAATGAACTGTAGTCCAAAATAATTACTTCCGAACAATTTCATGGCAATAATTGCGAGCTCTAATGGTCAGCAGACGGAAAGGCGGCCAGACAGACATCGTTAAATCGACTCAGCTGGTGATCGATTATTATTTGTTTAATTATTTATTGTTGAATCCTATTCCACAGAGTGGATATGGACCATTTTTTTAATAAAACTCAAATTTTTGTCGAATATACTACTCTCAATTAAATGTAATTATAGTGACTACAAATGTTGCAGATTTCACATGGAAACAGTGATTCAGGTCTCCAACATATTGAAAACAAGTATGGAAAGGCTAAAGTCGGGCGGGGCCGACTATATGACACACTCCACTTTCTATCCGAATACAATTCAATTAGAAACCTGGAACGAAATAGGGGAAATATATTATGTGTAGTTTGGCTAAAATCTGTTAAACATTTGGGAGCAATTGGGGCTATACTAAATGTGAACCGATCATACCCACTTTCACCATATGTGTTTTTGGTTGGATTATAATATGTTGTGCCCAATTTAAAGAAAATCTGGTACAATATGTGGTATCTAAAGCGGAAAATGTCAAATCGGGAGCGACATTTGTATGGGGGCTATACTAAATCTGAACCGATCTAGCCCACTTTAGCCACAGGTGTTTCTAGTTAGATTATAAGATATTGTGCTAAATTTAAAGAAAATCGGGTACAATATGTGTTCTGTAGAGCGGCAAAAGGCAAATCGGGAGCAACATTTGTATGGGGGCTATATCTAAATCTGACATTACCCACTTTCGGCATAGCTGTTTCTATTTAGATTATAAGGTGTTAAACCAAATTTGAAGAAAACCGGGTTCAATATGTGGTTTCTAGAGCGGCAAAAGTCTAATCGGGAGCGACATTTGTATCGGGGCTATATCTAAATCAGAACCGATCTTACCCAATTTCTGCATAGGTGTTTCTAGTTGGATTATAAGATGTTGCGCCAAATTTAAAGAAAATCGGGTACAATATGTGTTTTGTAGAGCGACAAAAGACAAATCGGGAGCAACATTTGTATGGGGGCTATATCTAAATCTGAACCAACATTACCCACTTTCAGCAAAGCTGGTTCTAATATTTAGATTAAAAGGTGTTAAACCAAATTTAAAGAAAATCGGGTTCAATATGTAGTTTCTAGAGCGGCAAAAGTCAAATCGGGAATACATTTGTATAGGGGCTATATCTAAATCTGAACCGATCTTACCCAATTTCTGCATAGGTGTTACTAGAAAATCGGGTACAATATGTGTTTTGTAGAGCGACAAAAGACAAATCGGGAGCAAAATTTGTATGGGGGCTATATCTAAATCTGAACCGACATTACCCACTTTCAGCAAAGCTGTTTCTATTTAGATTAAAAGGTATTAAACCAAATTTGAAGAAAATCGGCTTCAATATGTAGTTTCTGGAGCGGCAAAAGTCAAACGACATTTTTATAGGGGCTATATCTAAATCTGAACCGATCTTACCCAATTTATGCATAGGTGTTTCTAGTTGGATTGTAAGATGTTGTGCCAAATTTAAAGAAAATCGGGTACAATATGTGGTTTCTAGAGCGGAAATGTCAAATTTGGAGCGAGCGAGTTGAAATATAAGATGTTTTGCCAATTTTGAAGAAAATCTGTTGTAATATGTTGTATCTAGAGTGAAAAGAGCCAAATCGGGAGTGAAATTCGTATGGGGGCTATATCTAAAACTGAAACGATTTTCTTCAAATTAAATGACTTTTTCTGCTCTAGAAACTACATATTGTATCATGTCTTCAGATTTGGCAAAACTTCTTCTATTTAGACTAGGAACACCTGTGGTGAAAATAGGTCAGATCGGTTCAGATTTACATATAGCTCCCATACAAATTTCGCTCCCGATTTGACTTTTCCGCTCTAGAAACCACATATTTTAACAGATCCTCTTCAAATTAGGCGAAATATGTTATATTTGTCAAAATGGGTCAGATCGTGATTTCACTCCCGATTTCACTCTTTTTACTCTAGATACCACATAAAGGGTCCGCCATCTAACATTTTTTTTTTCAACTATTCAACCGTTGGACTATTATTTGTGGGGTGCTCTCAAAGATAAGTGTTACGCCAACAATCCAGAGACAATTGACGCAATAAAGGACAATATTCGTGAAGACATTGGTGAAATACAGCTGCCGAAATTGGACCGATCGTGTAGGCTACTGCATGGCCAGCCGAGGCAGCCATTTGAATGAAATTATTATTAACCGGAAGGATTGTACTTTCAAATAAAAAAAGAAATTTGAGAACATATTCAGTAGTTTGTTTAAGCATTTTCAAAAAACAAAAATTTATTTGGCGGACCCTATATTACAACAGATTTTCTTCAAAATTGGCAAACATCTTTTATTTCAACTAGAAACTCCTGTGGTAAAAATGTGTTAGATCGGTTCAGATTTATATATAGCTCCCATAAAAATTTCGCTCCCGATTTAACTTTTTCCACCCCAGAAACCACGAATTTTCACCGAATTTCTTCAAAGTGAGCATAACACGTTTTACTTGAACTGGAAGAACTTATTGTGAAAGTGTCTCACATTTTTCGATGTTTGGATACATCCCAGATACAAATATTCTTATCGATTTGACAAATCGAACCAGGCCATATTAGCCTATGATTAGGAAATATACAAAAATTCTTGCCGTTTTCACTTTTCTACCGAGTTGAATTGTATTCGGATAGAAAGTGGAGTGTATCATATAGTCGGCCCCTCCCGACTTTAGCCTTTCCTTACTTGTTATTACTAAACCCAGGGTTTTTAGGAGGGGGCGATTTTATGTCCTTCATATAAATTATAGATTTCTTTGAAAGCTAAGACAACAGCGGAATGCCTTCGGGCGCATCCACAGTTCCCAGTTTTCAAAGAATTCTTAAAACATCAAAATAATGAATACAATTCCGATTTGCCACAAGTTTGTTAACCAACAAATTATCACTTATATAAATTTCACCAGACTTATAACACGGCCGTAAACGGACGTTTATTGCACAAATGTAGTCAACAATATGAAAGTACTTACTCGAGGAACAGGTTTCGCCGTCGTGTTCAGTTCATGGCACTTGAACATTCTTTGGTGAATGGAATGCTCTTAACACTAAATATTCATGTCGTCATCCAAATGAAGTGCTTTCTATGGACAGACTAGTTTATGGGGAACGCAGAGGATCGATGTCATTCTGAGTCTGTAATAAAGTGTAGAGGGTAGATTGTAAAAAATCGATAACAAGCTATACAAATGACAGCATAAGATTCCAGCTGTGTGCGATATTAGTATGTACTCAATGATGATCCAAAAAAAAATGGACATACAAAAAGGCAATACCAAGCAGGACATATACGCAGGCACCATCCTCCACTTATGGCTGCCTTATAATCCCAGTCAATCACAACCCGCCATCAGGCATTAGTTTTACTATATACTGTTATAGAAGAGATATTTCCAACCACGATTGTCCAAGAACTAAGATCCCTTCCACAATAATCTATCTATATATAAGAGTTGCGTTACTGACTGATTGACCAAACGGCTGAATTCAGGGTCGTTCCCAAACATTACCTAGATGTCGACTAAGATAGGGTTTTACGAAATTCGTACTTTTAGAGTGTAAAATGGGACAAAAAGGCATAAACATCGAACCTTTGTCCTGACTAAACGGCAGTATCTAGAAACATGAAATTCGCTGTGTTTCTTGCAATGACCATGCAGATGAGCTACAAATAGGGATCTTTCGAAATTCGTACTTTTAAGGGAGGAAAGAGACAAAAAGGATTAAAATTGTATCAATTTAAGTAATGCAGCTATATTCGTGAAAACCGGTATCTACATTTCTCTGACAACGTAGACTTGCAATATAAATGGATTTTTCGAAATTTGTACTTATAACGGGGTGAGCGGGACAAAAAGGGATAAAAGTGGTACCGACTAAAGTATTGCAGCTAGAATCGTGAAATTTGGTATGTAAATTCCTCTGACCAAATATAAGCGCAATAAAATTGGATATTTCAAAATTTGTGCTGTTAAGGGTTGCGAGGGACAAAAGAGGATATAAATGGTACTATTTTAAGTATTGCAGCTATAGTTGCGAAATTTGGCGTGTAAATACCTTTGATAACGTAGAAGCGCAATCTAAATGGATATATTTTCGAAATTTGTACTAATAAGGGGTGAGCGGGACTAAAAGGGATAAAATGGTACCAACACAAGTATTGCAGCTATAGTCGTGAAATTTGGTGTGTAAATTCCTCTGAGTACGTGGACTTGCAACATAAATGAATTTTCGAAAATTTTACTTTTAAGGGACGAGCGAGACAAAAAGGGATACAAATGGTACCAACATAAGTATTGCAGTTACAATCGTGATATTTGATATGTAAATTCCTCTGACCATGCAGAAGCGCAGTAAAATTGGATTTTTCGAAATGTGTATGTAGAGGTGCGCGGGACAAAAAGGGATAAAAATGGTACCATTTTAAGTACTACAGCTATAGTTGTTAAATTAGGTGTGTAAATTCGTCTGACAACATAGAAGTGCAAATCTAAATTAATTTTTCGGAATTTGTACTGGGGTGAGCGGGACAAAGAAGGAATAACAATGGTACCAACTAAAATGATGCAGCTATAGTCAGGAAATGTGGAGTGTAAATTTCTCAACGTAGAAGCGCAATCATCCATTTTGATTTCGAAATTTGTACTTATAAGGGGTGAGCGGGACAAAAAGGGATAAAATGGTATCAACTAAAGTATTGCAGCTATAGTCGTGAAATTTGGTGTGTAAATTCCTCTGAGAAAGTAGAAGCGCAAATCTAACTGAATTTTTCGAAATTTGTTCTTATAAAGGGTGAGAGGGATAAAAAAAGTACCAACACAAGTATTGCAGCTATAGTCGAGAAATTTGGTGTGTAAATTCCTCTGCGAAAGTAGAAGCGCAAATCTAAATGAATTTTTCGAAATTTGTACTTATAAAGGGTGAGCGGGATAAAAATAGTACCAACACAAGTATTGCAGCTATAGTCGAGAAATTTGGTGTGTAAATTCCTCTGCGAAAGTAGAAGCGCAAATCTAAATGAATTTTTCGAAATTTGTACTTATAAAGGGTGAGCGGGATAAAAATAGTACCAACACAAGTATTGCAGCTATAGTCGAGAAATTTGGTGTGTAAATTCCTCTGACAACGTGGACTTGCAACATAAATGTATATTCGAAATTTGCAACATAAATGTATATTCGAAATTTGTAAAAATGGTACCAACTTAAGTATTACAGCTAGAATCGTGAAATTCGGTATGTAAATTCCTCTGATTATGTAGAAGCGGAATCAAATTGGTTGAGCGGGACATAAAGGGATAAAAATAGTACCAACTAAAATATTGAAGCTATAGTCGTGAAATTTGGAGTGTAAAGTCCTCTGTCAACGTAGACTTGCAACATAAATTGATTTTTCGAATGTTGTACTTCTAAGGGGCGAGCATGACAAAAAGGGATAAAAATGGTACCAACTTTAGATTACAGCTAGAATCGTTAAATTTGATATGTAAATTCCTGTAGAAGCGCAGTAAAATTGGATTTGTCGAAATTTGTACTTTTAAAGTGCGCGGGGCAAAAAGGTATAAAAATGGTATACAACCCTTAAATTACGTAAACGTGGAACATAAATGGATATTACAAAATTTGTACTACATGGTACCAAATAAAGTGCATGTTTTTAGGGGAAGCAAAAACATGTGCTACCTGTAGTAATTTTTCAAAATGTGTATTTTTGGGAAAGAGGTGCAACAAATTATAAAGTGGTCGGCTACATCTAGAAACATGAGGTCGAGGATATAAAAGGCTCTGCGGCTGTAATATTGGTTCACAACTGGGTAGAAAATGATAAAGAATTATACATACGAAGGGAGTTCAGTTGAAATAGTGCACACCGACAAGCACATTCCTTAGAATGTATATGAGTGCTATCTAATAGGAGGTTTCCAAATTACTATTTAAGATTTATCTATATTCACCCAAAGAATATCAAATAAATACTATCCAAAAACAGAGACGGATAAAACTTATAACAAATAACTGGCTTTTTCGTGCGAAGCAGCGGATACTGCTAGTCCTAAATAAATGAATACGCGAAAACGATGTACTTCTACTGAGACCATTCTCCCCATATGAATGTTTTATAATCTCTCCTTTATATAGGTTCAAGTTTGTACAGAATTACTTTTGTGAGTTCCCTGGAGATTATCTTGATCTTCTGGTCCATCACTTTTTAGGGAGCGATTCTCACACGCATTTTCTACAGAATCTTCACCTGTTCTTTTACTCATAGATGTTGTCAGTATTAATGGTCTGATACTGCCGCTGTACAAATTCAAATTGTACCTGGCTGAGGCAGAGGCATACACTAGTGTTGCCCACTTTCTATTAGGTAACATTTCGAGTGCGACTCCCAATAATTTCCTCATAAATAGACAAAACTTCATTACAAGCACTTTCCTTCAGCGACAATGAATATGGCATTGCGTACGGTTGGTGTAGTGTAAATAAGCCATATATTAAAACCAAGTCAACAAGGCAGGCAAACTGCAGCCATTAAAATTTTACTGATGCCGAGTAAAAGGACCCTTGCCGATCCGCATACAACGCCAAATCAAAACGAAGAAGAAGCAGTAACGGAAAGTAAGTACAGACATAAACTTTAAGGCAACACCCGTGATTTTTGTGCACATCCATGCTGCCAGGATTACTATCACTATCATCAACGCCACCACCACCACTTCCGTTTCCGCTTATTCCCTTAAAGGCGAGTTAAGTTTGCTAAAGCATATAATGTCGGTAGATGTGTGTGTTTGTGTATGTGTGCGTACACACATAAATATATGTGTTAGTGTGCCAGCATGGTTGGATGAATGTTTCCACCCACAACTATTCAAGTCGAGAATACTAAATGTCTCAATATTCCTTTTGTTTGTTTGTTTGCCGCTCGTTGTTTATCTATCGCTGAGTTCTCTGCATATGGGTGGGATTGCGAAGCTTTTTTATTGTATCGGACTATAATCCCAATGGTGACATAATAAAATTACTTATCTATTGATTGGATTTATTGTATTACACTTTTCCTAGAGCGGGTAAGGGGCTGGAGCTGAAGCTTGCAGGGTGTACCACGGAAGGGCAGGCCACAATATGCCTAATATTCTCGTTGAATTATGGACGAGTTAAATGGTCGCCGCCACCGCTTCCAACACCCATTTAATGCTGATACGTTATCCTTTAACAAGGATAACAGCATATCAGAGTAAATCCAAAGAATATTATGCCGCAATAATTACCTTAGAGACGTCGTTGGTAATAAAACAAGGCTATTGTGCAAAAGAACGAACGGATGACCGGACCCATGGGAAATATTTTCGCATTTAAATCAAGGGAATCACAAGCATTTTGTGAAAAAATAAATGTTGCTAAAATTGTCAACATTTTCATGAAATTGTCCATTTACTGGGGGAAAATAACGCATAGCCAAATTAGTTGTTGTGAACATATGAGGAAACTTTGAGCGACAGTAAAGGTACAAGTCAACAGTCACTGTCGTAGCTACGGCAACGAAGAAGAGACAGCGTTCTCCGTGGGACAATTACTTCACTAGATTTATATAGGACATCTCCAGCCTGAATGATCTTATGATATTTGATTCATAAGATCTTTCAGGCTGGATACAACAGGCCTTTTCTAGTAGTGAACAATAATTATACACAGACATCTCGATTGTTTCGCTTAGAAGATAAATACTACTGACCCTGCGTTTACACCTAAATCAAATCGACAACGAATTTACTCGAATCTAGGCATCTATGTATATTAGGATGGGCCACGAAAATAAATTCCTGCGGCCACCCCCTAGAAATGAAGATTGGATTGTTTGAGCTACAAAATATTTCGTCACTGGGTCAAGCCATCTGTCAGCTAAACGCTCCCGAAAACACCTCTAAAAATCATGTTTTCCCGTGTAATTTTTTTATGTTGCATTTTTGTCAATTTTTTTTTCTGAATTGATAGACCCTTGAAAGCACTTTAAATGAAAATTGTTATTATTGTCTTAGAATAACTAATTGGTCGTATTATTGGACTTTTTTTATTAATTTTTTGTGGTTTTTCAAGATGACAGTTTAAAACTCATATTTCTCGGAAACATTTTGTAAGAGGTGTAATGAAAAGTAAATAGAAGGAATCAATACCTTTCCAATGATGAATATTGGACGAAAAATGACGTCACTGACTCCATTCTTGTAAAATAATGTAATGCAGGCGATGCTTTTCAGAGCCAAAACGTTCAAACTCTTTTTACAAAAATGCGCTGCGGTGTCAATTTCCTTCCGATTTTTATCATTTAGGCATCATTCGAAAGGTATTGACTACTTTTTTTATAAATACGAAAAAGTAGTCAATTGTCGCTGTGAAAATCTACAAATAAATACTGTAAACGTCTAATAATTCAACCAATATGTAACTCTAAGACAAGAATCAAAATATATATATTTAAAGTGCTTTCAAGGGTCTATTATTTCAGAAAAAAAAAAGATTTGAACAAAATGCAACTAAAACAAGTAAGGAAAGGCTAAAGTCGGGCGGGCCGACTATATGATACACTCCACTTTCTATCCGAATACAATCCAATTAGGTAATAATGTGAAAACGCGAAGGATTTTTGTTTAAATGTATGTGTATGTATGGGGGTATATTGAAACCTGGAACGAATTAGGTGAAATATAGTATGAATAGTTTGGCCAAAATCGGTTAAACATTTGGGAGCAACATTTGTATTGGGGCTATACATAATCTGAAGTGATCTTACCCACTTTCACCATTGTTATTTTTAGTGTGATTTTTTAGCTATTATCTTTTTGGCAACACTGGTTTCAACAGCTGACGCACGTTTCGTGTTTTGTTTCACTGTCAAACTTCTTCAGTTTGGTCTATAAGTTTACCATGAATCGTCTTACAAACGAACAACGCTTGCAAATTATTGAATTTTATTATCAAAATGCGTGCTCTGTTAAGAAAGTTCATCGCGCGCTTCCATTTTATGGTCAGTTTAATCGACCCACTGAAGCGGCTATTCGGGCTATTGTGACTAAATTTCGCACCAAATTTACATTGTTGGACATTAAACCACCAACACGCTTACGTAGAGTGCGAACTGAAGATAATATCGCAGCTGTATCGGCCAGTGTTAATGATGACCATCAATTATCGATTCGTCGCCGTTCGCAGCAATTTGGCCTTTGTTACTCAAAAACGTGAAAATGCCAAAATTGGACTAAGCGGATGGACCATTTGGCCTTCTCGCTTCCTTTTGTGTGTTACAAACAAATGCCCTCGTGGAGTGTATAAAAATAGAACCCATCATTTCACCACTTCCAAACTCACACTGTCGCTTAAAAAGGACCTAAGAACACTATATTAAAATTTCAAAACAAAAAAGGATTAATGTAACCCTTTGGAAAATCAAAATAAAAGAATGAAAATTTTAAAAACTTTAAAAAATGTAACGTACCAACTCAATATTTTAAAAGTATTTCAAATTAAAATCGGTCAAGTATTTCAGGAGTTACAGGCATTTGAATTAGCACACCTTTTTGAAAAATTAGTAATTGTTTCACTGTTAAATTTGTCATAGCTCTTGAAAAAAATTATAATTTTTTCCAAAAGTACGTATACAATATTTACACAAACTATCAAAACATGCCGAACCAAGCAGTCGTCTCCAATTGGCCCCTAAACGTCCGTTCCCCTCATTTAATTAAGCATTCACAAGAGGTCATGAAACCATTTACAAAACCATCCACACATCATAATTATCATTGGCATCATCAACCCTCTTTAGGGCCGGATAGTCATTCCATCCTCCTCTCCTACTGTGTCGCAATTGCAACAAAGAAAAGAACGATCGGACGACTTCACTTTGTGCCCAATTAAAATGTTCCTCATTGTTGCGTGCTATTTGTCATGATGCTGGCGAAGAAGAGAAATTGTTGCATGACAACGACCAAGTTTCAAGTACACTCACAATCTCTAACACTACCACTGCGATGTTCATACGAGTATGCCACAGTGTCATAAGTAGTCACGGATTGAAACACACACACACAAGTGCGGGGCATGTGATGGCTGTTGCAAACTCATGCTAAGAAAACAATACAAATGACTTTGAGATTGCGTTGTTGCAAAAAGTTTCTTTTAATTATGAAAGTCCACAAGAATGTGTGGCAGAGAGACAAAGGTTGCAGAAATGCGATTGCTGCAGGTGTTTCCTATTCACTTTTCGCTTTCCTTCTCAAGCAACTACTATTCATTCCACCAACCACTTTTCATGACATTACGGTGCGGGATGGGCGGTGGCAAGAGACAAATGATGAACATTGATACTCGTTGCATGATGTCATGACGCCATGGCCTATTAAATGAAAGTACAACTTGAATATGATGACGTTAATTACTACTGCATCGTTTAAGCCAAACAAAGACGAAGTTCCGTGAATTACAAAGAATAATTTTAGTTCACTTTCCTTTTTGTAAGCAACCCTTCATCCACTTCCAACACATAGTAGGAGGACACTCTAGGGCACATTGGACTCTTTTGATTTACGTTTTTGAGAAATAGGTCATTCGTTTTTTACTGGAAGCGAGCAATTTCAATGATACACATTTAATTTAATGATAGTGTTGGCGGCAAGCATTTACATTCTCAATGGGCCTACGAACAAATCTAATATTTTCTGACACTACAATGAAAAAATTATCTTCATAATATTTATGATTTTGTCTTAACCTCAGTGAGAATTTTCATTAAAATGTCGCCAAAGAAACACTTCATAAAATGTATGAAACATGACGTGAAAAGTGTCATAGAATTTATGAAACATTTCTTAGAAACTTTGAAATGCAGTTCTTCATTCGACGAACTTTTGTCATACAAGTTCATTATTATTATTGATATGATTTATGAAAATTTGCATAGATTTTATAAAGAAACTTCATTAATTTTATGAAATATATAACAACTATAAAATCCTTCATTATATTTATGGCGACATTTCATAACACAAATACTTTATTGGTTATGATCTTTAGGAATTGTTTCTTTAATACAATGAAATCTTTCTTTGATCTTATAAAACGAAGTTTCACTAATGTAACAATTTTGTTTTATGAAATATGAAATGTTTATCTAAAAATTGTATGAAACATTTCCTTTTAGTTATGAATTGTTCATACATATTAAGAAAAACATTACTGAATTTATGAAAAACCTTTTATAAAATCGCTTCATAAATATTATGAATGAAAATTCTTTCAGTGTATTGTTTGAATATAATTTGAAGCAGGTGTGCACCGCACAGCGTAATATTTTTATAATTTTTTCGTTTGTATTTTTTTGTATGTAATCAATATTTGATTTGAACTGAGATATTGTCCTGGCTCAAGACCATTTTGCATCTATATTTAATAGAATGCAAATTTATTTACAAATGTCATGGTGACATTTATTACTTGGCTGCAGACTACCACGATCATGATTTCGACCATGTCAAAGGTCTTTTAAAGTGGCTTCGCAGTGAATATATATTTATTCTTGAAATTCCTTTAAGGAACATAGGCCCACGACCAGGTTTCTCAGATATGGCGATTTCTCGCCAAACGTGGCAAATTTTAAATATGTTTGGCGACTTTATATTAGATTTGGCGATTTTTTGGCAATTTATACAAAAGTGGGCGCTTTTCTTGGTTAATTTTAGAAAATTTTAAATCTGTCATCCGATTTTATTACATTAGCATTACTTTGTAAAGCAATATATTACAATTTGTTTGCAAGTCATAGATATGCGTTCATGTCAAACCGAACACTTTTTAAATTATCATTTCTGATTCTTTGCAACTTAATACTGCACTCTATAAAATATTTGATTTATAGAGGATGAAAACAGATTTTTTTAATTGAGAAGTAGTAAAATCAAGATAAAATGTTCGAGGTAAGAACATTGAAAATTGTATTGTGAGAAAACGCGTAGGTAAAATTCAAAGAATGAAGGATTATTTTAAAGATAATTGTACTTTGTTATCTTTTGTGGTTTTCTTAAAAAGTCAAAAAAGGCGTATTCCCAACGATTATAAGGAAACCATGTACATTTTAGAATTGAGAAATAATAATAAATATAAAACTGTGGTAAATGTAGACGACCGAAAACGCTGTTTTTGAACGAATGTATGCATTGAAAACAGATTTTTCAAAATACATCTTTTATTGAGATTTGTGTCTTTTTCATTCCATTTAAAATACCTGAAATAATATTTAGGAGACATTGAAACCATGAAAACGGGAGAAAGAGATCAACTCAATATTAGAAACTGCTTCGTGAAGGAGAAAAAGTATATTTTTAAATGTAAATTCTTTTTCAACCAGTAATCCCTGCGTTGAAAGCGAATTCTGCATTATGAATTGTCTAAACTAGGTCACGGTAAAGGAAAATTGTTAACTTTTATTAAGAACCGCCCGCTTCGCCCGGCAGAAAAACAGACATCCCTGAGATACTATAGAAATGGATATGTTCCATGGAGAATATTGAAGAACAGAACTTTAGTTTAGGGCGAATAAAGGAAGAAATATCAAGAATCAAATGGATTTTAGGTTGAGTATGATTCTCCTCCTTTCCATTACCAGAACAAAAAACTTCATACGTAAGAAGAACTTTCTTAATGGAATAGCTGGAATTCGAATTCACTACATTCAAAACACATAGAAAGTCAATCAAATTGTTCACTAATAAAACAACACAAAAACTAAACAAGTAAGGAAAGGCTAAAGTCGGGCGGGGCCGACTATATAATACCCTACACCACTCCCTGTGTATGTACCTCGCTTTGATTACTAAACCCAGGTATTTCATGGGAGCAATTTTATGTAGTTCATATAAGTTATACAGTTACTATAAATTCATCTTAATCATATTTAACGAATATGGTTAACAATATGGTAATTGATCCAATTATCCGACAGACAAATACAAATTATACAGTAGTAATAGGACCGACATTTCAAAAGGGGACCAATAACAACAACAAAACAATGGCCTATATATTTCTCATTCACTGTAGGTATTCCTAGTTGAAAAAATATCATGATTTGCAAAATTTGATGAAGATCCGATGTAAGATGCAGTTTCTAGAGCTGTAATAGATCAGAAAGGGCCTCATTTGGGTTATACCAAAGTATGGGCATATGGGCATCACCCAAACAATTCTCATTACAATTCAATTCGGTAAAAAAGTGAAATCGGGAAGGATTTTTGAATCCTGTAAATGTATGTGTTTGACAAAAAATGTTAAATCGGAAAGGACATTTGTATGGGGGTATATTAAAACTTGGAACGATGTGACTCGCTTTCACCATGTATGTTTATTGGTGAAATATAATATGTAAAGTTTGGCCAAAATCGGTTAAACATTCGGAGCAACATTTGTATGAGGGCTATATATCTAAATCTGAACCGATCTTACCCTCTTTCATCATAGTTTTTTTAGTTGGATTATAAGATGTTTTGCCAATTTTAGAGAAAAAACGGGTACAAAATGTGGATTTTAGAGCGGAAAAAGTCAAATCGGGAGCGACATTTGTGTGGGGCTATATCTAAATCTGAACCGATCATAGCCACTTTCAGCATAGGTGTTTCTAGTTCCATTTTAAAATGTTGTGACAATTTTAAAGAAAATCGGGTACAATATGTGGTTTCTAAAGCGGAAAAAGTGAAATAGGGAGCGACATTTGTGTAGGGGCTATATTTAAATCTGAACCGATCTTACCTAATTTCTGCATAGGTGTTTCTAGTTGGATTATAAGATTTTGTACCCAATTTAAAGAAAATCGGGTACAATATGTGCTTTCTAGAGCGGAAAATGTCAAATCGGAGCGACATTTGTATGGAGGCTATACCTACATCTGAACCGATCATAGCCAATTTCAGCATAGGTGTTTTTAGTTCCATTATAAAATGTTGTGCCAATTTTAATGAAAATCGGGTACAATATGTGGTTTCTAGAGCGGAAAATGTCAAATCGGGAGCGACATTTGTATGGGGCTATATCTAAATCTGAACCGATCTTATCCAATTTCTGCATAGGTGTTTCTAGTTGAATTATAAGATGTTGTACCCAATTTAAAGAAAATCGGGTACAATATGTGGTTTCTAGAGCGGAAAAAGTGAAATAGGGAGCGACATTTGTATGGGGGCTATATCTAAATCTGAACCGATCTTACCCAATTTCTGCATAGGTGTTTCTAGTTGGATTATAAGATGTTGTACCCAATTTAAAGAAAATCGGGTACAATATGTGGTTTCTAGAGCGGAAAAAGTGAAATCGGGAGCGACATTTGTATGGGGACTATATCTAAATCTGAACCGATTTCCTCCAAATTCAATACCGATCGTCCTTGGCCAAAAAAAGTAACTTATGCCAAAGTTCATGATAATCGGACAGCAATTGCGACCTGTAGAGTGCGAACAAGCTTAGATGGATCCGTATACTTAAAGGTGGGTCTAGCTCGATTATTTCGTGGTGTTACAAACATTTGGCGCGAAACTAACTTATAATACCCTTTTCCACGTAGTGGTGTAGGGTATAAAGATTAATATAATTTCCGTTTTCTTGACTTAAGTTGACTTTTGACGAATGAATATTTCTTTTTTGTTAACTTTATTTACTGTTGTGCTAAGAAAATCCAAAGAAACGTGTAATTTTACAAAAATCAAATCAAAAATTTCCCATCTTTCAAATCCCGCTCATTTGTATATTGTCTAAGCAAGTTAAAAATAAATTAACTCACACAACAATATAGGAATCTCTGTGTCGAATTTACTCTAAAACAGGTTTAAATTTAGTATGGGAAGGGTCACGGCCACTTTCCGCCCACCTCGGTGTCGAATATACTCTAAACCCGGTTTTAATTTCATATGAGAAGGGTCACGCCCTCTTTCCGCCCATCTTTACATAACTATTTACACTGGATCTAATCACACAAAATTTCACCACCCTAGGTGTTATAGAACTGACAATATTCGATAATAGGTTTTGTCACATCTACGCTCATTGGTGATACATGCACTTATACAAAATTTCAGCACTCTATGATTCATAGAACTGACAATATTCGATAATAAGTTTTAACTTCGTATGTGAGGTACCACGCCCACATTTCCAATACCGCCCATTTTTTGCACAACTACGCACATTGATGCTAGATGCACTTACACAAAATTTGAACACTCTAGGTGTCATAGAACGGACAATATTCAATAAAAGGTTTTAACTTCGTATGAGGGGTGCCACGCCCTCTTTCCCAATACCGCCCATTTTTGGCACAACTACACACATTGATGGTAGATGCACTTACACAAAATTTCAACACTCTAGGTGTCATAGAACTGACAATATTCAATAAAAGGTTTTAACTTCGTATGAGAGATGCCACACACACTTTTCCAATACAGCCCATTATTGGCACAACTGTGCAGTCTACAATTAGTGAACTTTTATAAAAATTCAAGACTCTCGCTGTAACAGTACTCCGAATATGCTAATTTAATTTTTGGCGATTTCTGACAACTGATTTGGCGCCCACATGCATTTTTTATCATTTACCATTTCGAAATTTTACATTACACTCCTTATATCTTTTCTTCAATGATAACCAGCTCTTATAATTTTATAAACAACTTTAGGTTTTGATATATCAGGGATAATGGCTTGACGTTTAATTAATAAATCATTCCAAATATCCTGCCAAATTTCTATATAATAATGGCTTACGTTTAATTAATAAATCATTCCAAATATCCTGCCAAATTTCTATATTCTTATCGACTGATTGGATCATGAGTATACTTTCTGGGTTATAATACCAACTCTTTTGAGTTGGTCGCAAGGTACAAATGAAATGAAATATTTCATTTGGATAATTTTTTTTTTTTTTTTTGGCCGTCATTTGGACGTTGAACAGGTTAGCGGTGTTGCCACCTAGTTTTCTCCAATACATTTTCTTGATAGTTTGGGGTGTTGCCATTAAGAAAATATATACACATTTAACAATTTCCAATTAAAATTTTTTGAATTTCTGCCAAAAAAATATGGATTTGGGTCCATAGTGCGATGTAGGGAGGTTTCCACTTATGATGGGTTTATACTCTTGGGAATCTGAACTTCATATTGTTGATAATTGTCCATTGAAGGAAGGTTTCACTGTATTTGAGGACTTAATTCCATTAAGGTATAAATAAAATGATTTTTTTTTTTTCATTTTTATAATTCTACATTTACAGTGAAACCTTCCAAAAGTGAACAGTCACGGTCGGCCGTCATTTGTCCGTTGTAGACAGGTGTCCATTTATGGAATGTTTATACTATCGGAAATCTGAACGTCATATTGCTGATAATTGTCCACTGAAGGAAGGTTTCACTGTATTTGAAGACTTAATTCCATTAAGGTATAAATAAAATGATTTTTTTTTTTTCATTTTTATAATTCTACATTTACAGTGAAACCTTCCAAAAGTAGACAGTCACGGTCGGCTGACATTAGCCCGTTGTAGGTATGTGTCAAATTATTATTAGTTTATACTATTGGAAATCTGAACTTCATTATTGTAGGTGTCCACTTATGGAAGGTTTATTCTCTTGGAAATCAGAACTTCATATTGCTGATAATTGTCCATTGAAGGAAGGTTTCACTGCCTTTGAGGACTTAATTCTATTTTGGGTAATTTTTTATCATGGTCGATTTTTTTTCAACCTTTTCCTGTGCTATTTTCTCGTGTGCGGTTATGCTTACCCGATTTCACGAATACAGTTCCCAATTGTCCCACTGTGTCCTTTTTCACCACCCCCCTCCCCCACCATTGTAAATACATACGAGTGTAACTGATTTGAACAACTTTAATCAACTTAAAAGTTACAGTTTCCAAAATATTTCTAATCTTTCAAATCAACAAAACGTTTTTCCCAATATGCTGCATACTTTATCGGAGAGTATTTACTATACTTTTTTCTTTTCAATTCTTCACATCTATGTAAATGGTTTACTCTTTTCGGTTTTTTTGTCGGCACTTCAAGTTTCCTTCCAAAAAATCTTCCAAAAGGCAAACAATTCTTAAAGCACTAGAGAACAATTCAGAGCTAAACGCTACGCTGATGTTGAGCAATCATTTCTACAACGAACTTCAAGAGTTGGAATTAAATCTCAAGTTTATTTTTTCTCTCTCTCTTAAAGTTGAAGCTGACTCGGGCACTTGTCAAACTGTGCAGATGGATGGGCCAGTTAGGCAGCCAGAGCCAGGCAGGCGGCAGCAGAGTAGGCACTTATCACAACAACAACAACAAACAAGATTCACTTTAATGCAACAAAAACAACTTTCAAGTGTTCTCATGCAGAAATTTGATTTTACTGCATATTTCATGTTGCTGTTAAGCGAGTAGAGTATTTGTACAGTGCGCGTCATAGGAAAGTGAGTACCTGCATTAATGTTATCTAAACATTTAAAAAGAGTAGACTTTGTTCGATATGTCCGTGGTAAGTAAGTGAATGCGTTTTCTCTATTTGATCGATCTCCTTTAAGAACGATCTCATTTAAGTGTCCTACCTAAATCCGCGCTGCAGTATATATTTATTCCTGTCGTTCCAATGTGGAGCATAAATCCACAGTAGCTAAAGTTGAAAAGTTCAACATTTGACACTACGACCCTTAAGGGTCCAAACTAAATCCAAACTGTTGTTCATTACAAATGGTGCATAGCTATCCCTCTCTACACTATATTTAGCCGCACTGTCAAAGTTGTATTTTCAAAATTAGCCGCTGTGGATTTAGGTAGCTACCGAAGAGTACAACAATGGGTACTTAAACAATCTACAAAACTCGCAGAGAATCGTTTAAAGTTAGGTTGGTGCCGTGCCATAACCCCCAAATCGATTCTTGGGATTAGTTTTTATGTCCACCAAGATGGTCAGTTATAACCCCAAAACCGTTTTGGGGTTATGTTCGGGCACCGGTTAGATTGTGGTGGCAGTCATCTGACTCACTTAGACCGCCAGAGAAGCATTGTCATACCAGGGCCGTACGCAAGGGGGGTTTTGGGGGTTCAACCCTCCCAGAGAGGGTTCGAACATATACTTTTTTAACCTTCTAAACTTTCTGAAGCAATAAAATATAGAATTTTTAAGTTCTTTTTAAAATAACTCGTCTGAAATGGTAATTGTGCAGTAAAAACATGATAATTGCATAAAAAATCGTGGACAGTTTCTTAAATTTCAGACGAAGGTTATGAAAAATACAAACAAACTAAACGTATTGTGCCAGTTTCAAGATTGTGTAATGCTAATTTCGCCACTTCTCGACATTTGACTAGAGCAATATGTTATGAACTTTTAATTGTGTACTACAATAAATGTTTGGAGATTTAATAAATTTGTAGTATATCTAATTGGAATGAAATCATTGAAAAGCAATTTACCTCTAAATTAATATTTATGTAAAAATCGATTGGAGAGATGAAATTCTTCGTTTCTGCGAAAAAGTATTGGAGTTTTACGTAGAAATTTTTTACTTATACAAAAGAAAGTACAATACTTTAATTTTTAAATAAAATACAATTTGCATTTTTAAATTTCTTGCAATTCAAACGAATGATATACTAGAGTGGCTTCTTTTGTGAGGAAGGAAAAAATGTTGTTGATGTTCCCGACTAAAATGAAAGATTGGTTTGTTTTATGTGTTCTCCCAAAATATTTCGCTTTTGTCATTGTCCGTTCGTAAGCTGGACGCGTTCAAAATAAACTCAATAAATCAGGTTTTCTTGAATAAAATTCACGATGAGAATGGTATTGAGAAAAAAAAACCGCTAGAAACTAAAATCCGACCCGAGCCTTATCAAACCATATTAAAAACTTGCAATATGATCCAGTATAAAGGACAGATTTATACTATTTTAGTGCAATTTTTGGTGCATTTTTTATAAAAACCGCAATAACATCCACATTTTTAGTTCGATTTATTTTTAAGGGGCTCGTTGGAGAGGTATTGACAACCAATAGCAATTTTTAGAATTTTCTAACCCATTAAGGGCCGCAAATTTTTTTCGTACTGTTAATACTGAGTGGGTTAAATGTGAAGTAAAAACTGAAATATGGGGTTATTTCCATCGTAAACACATTCTAGTCTTATATAATGCTAATTTTTGGAAAGAAATTCAACCATTTCAAATTTTCCCCCTTAAAAATTAAAACATGAATAATCTACACAAACTTTATAAAGGGGAAAATTGAAATGGTTGTTAATCTTAAATTAACATAGATAGACGCATGCAATTTAAAGTATATTTAACAGATGTCCTTTCTTTCATTTGATACCCATATCGCCATTGTATGACACGCAAAAGTACGAAACTGAATTAGTGAAACATGTACATCCTTTGGAAATTAAAAGTCCTGTAAAAAAGTCAAACGACCAGGACCTATAGTTTCATTTATATAAAATCTCGTTCTTGGAAGGGAAATCATGTCGCACAGTTTTATTGTAACATCATATGTGAAGTTTTCCTTCCAATTTATCCATTGAAAGACCATAATTTCAGATGTTTTTTTTTCAAAAATTAGCTTTTTGTAAGACTAGAATGTGTTTACGATGCAAATAACCCCATATTTCAGTTTTTACATAACATTTAACCCACTGAGAACCAACGGTAAGAAAAAAATGTTCGGCCTTTAATGGGTTAAGAAATTCTAAAAATTGCAATTGGTGATCAATACGTCTTCAACGATCCAACAAAAACACAAATCGAACTAAAAATATGGAAGTTACTGTGGTTTTTATAAAAAAATGCAACAAAAATTGCACAAAAATGTTAAAATCTATTCTGGGTTAAAATGCAAGTTTTTGATATGACTCGACCAGATTTTAATTTCTAGCAGGTTTTTTTTCTAAATACCATTCTCATCGTGAATTTTATTCAAGAAAAACCTGATTTATAGAGGTTATTTTGAACGCGTCTAGCTCACGAACGGATAATGATAAAAGCGTAATACATATTTTGGGGAACACTAAAACAAACCAATCTTTCATTTTAGTCGGGAACAACTACAACTTTTATTTTGAAGCCACTCTTTCTGAGTATAGAAGTCGAGTGGGACGTTTGTATAAGTGCTATATCAAAACATTGACCCACATATTCCACTTCCACAACAGATGTCCACAAGTCAAATATAATATGGTGTGGTTATTCTTTTGCGATGCGACATTTTTATGGAGCTGTATCTAAATCTGAACCGATGTGACCTCTTTTCATCACATATGAAACAACAAAGGTTTCTGTTACTTCTAAATGTTTTGGGAGTTTGTAATGATAATACAAATCCATTTCGACAAACGAAGAAAACTGTTTGATATATCGAGGGCTTATATTCAAAAGTGGCTATGAACAAGGAGAGCGAAAAAACTGATTTTCTCCTTAATTTTAAGAGTAATTATGAATCATTCTTCTACTGTTTAATATAAAGAGGATTACTAACTGCTACAATTAAAAAGTTTTCGAAATTTTCTATTATTCGCGGTTTTATGGTTCATAGCCACTTTTTCATGTTTACAATTGAAGAATGTTGAAATAAGCACATATCCATTAATGCTCAAATATATAAATAAGACTTATTGTAAACTCGATGACATTTTTTATGAAATGTTGGCAATGTTGTGTAGAAAATGCATTTTTTGGAATGTACACTGCGAATTTAAAGATTCCTTTTTCCAAATTTTTACAAAAAGTGGATATTTCGGTAGGGCATGGTAAACAAATAATACAAATTGGATATTTTTGGAAAATTTTCATTTTCGCGACAAATATGGCTAAAATGATTTTCACACATGACATTTATAATTTATGATTTTCTCGCGATCTAGCCTACGGATCTGGCTGAATTAACATTTATGAAGTCAGCCGCGAAAATCTCTACCATTGTTGAAGAATCCACAATTCGTGGTTGCAATTGCTTATTTTTAAACTTTCTCTGTTCAGGATTCTGAAACATTTCTGACACAATTATTCCGAATGAAATATTTTGGTATTCTCAATATGATAAAAAGTTACGCGGGTTTTTCTAATGATACTTTTCACAATTTTTGACTTTACAGCCACTATTTATCCTATTTTAGCCTGATAACTTCTGAATCAAAATGCCGCGTAATGATGGAATTTGATAAAGCGAGTGCCATAAATCGAGAAAAATGCTTTAAACAAATTCGTTGTAGCGAATTACCACCATTTTTTAACTATATTATTTGTATGTTCATAGCCACAAATTAACGTGTGAGTAGATAGCCAAATCAGAAAAATTTGAAAACATGGCTTTAGAGCAAAATTTCTTCTCCAAATTTACATGAAAGATGACATCCAAATCTGAGAATAGGTTGGCAACAAAAACTCATTTTCGAGAAAATGGTTCATAGCCACTTATGAATATCAGCCCTCGATATGTAAATATATTTCTCTTTGTTCATTTACAACAACTGATGACATGTTTACCGCAAACAAACTAATTTTTCCCACAAAAGAAACTCAAAAACGATAATGCACTTTTTCTCTGCGTGTAGGTCTCTATTTTAAAATCTACTTTAAAGTTGCGAAACAATAAGTAATGAGTTTAACTTACTGAATTTTTTTGTCATATTTTTCGTCTTGCATCGATTACAAAAAAAGCTGTATTTGTTATTTGAATTTATACATATTAAAGGTTATAAAAATGAAGAAACATTTCCAAATATTTTTATTTAATCGGAATATGCGTATAAATATTTTGAGTAAACATCCTGTTACTCATGTAACTCCTGTATAAATTAAAACCCACAAAACTCATTAGACATCATATTTAGGCCCATACTTTGTCAACAAGCTTATCCAATTTTCTGCATTTATCATAGAAAAATGCGGGGCCTGAAGAGGGGTCAAGCGCCGAGGAATTCGATTTTTTTGGTGTTATATTTCTTCATAATATATATGTATGTATGTAATTTCAAGTAACTATTTGAAAAAAAAAGTTCTACACTAAGAGAACAAGTCGGTTAGTCAAAAAGCGAATGTCTGCCGCCTATCAGCAGAAACTGTTCTGCTATTGCAACAGTTTTTTGGCATAACAGCAGTTATTCTGCAATCTTACATCACCATTCACACTGCTAAAGAATTTGCAGTCTGCTAAAATTGACTGCTGGTAATTAAAATATAAAAATAGTTATCTATTCCTTTTATATTAGCTTGGGACAATATGTGTATCATTAAAAAGACAATCGCAATATCTTTCCGTGGTAATAAATTGCTTTATAGTCATACTGTTCTGTACATATGCTTAAAGTTTTTTCTATATTGCTAAAAACAGCAAACAGCTGTTTACCATCTCAGCAGGTCAGCAAAACTGCTGTATCTTTTTCAGCAGAAAATCTGCTCTTTCAGTACACTATCTGCTTACATTTACTGACAAATTCCTTTGAGTGTACTGATAGATGGATTACTGAAATGCAATTTTGCCGATGAATGTATCAAAATATTTCTCGGAGATCCTGGTAATAAAATATGAATGGTTGCCAAACGCTCACGTAATCACACATAATCAAATTAACGTAATTTAACGTTGCGCCATAGACTGACTAGACTTCACGAGAAAAAATGATCATTGATTGAACATTTAATTTTCACCTGCTTTATTTTTTGTAAAACTAGATTGAACGGCCCTGTGTGATACCACACGATTTCAAGCCCAGCATCGAAACCAACCTGTGCAATTATCGTAACACTTATTTTACCGACGCACAGTGGTTCAGAATCAAATTCCATCGGCCAAAATTCAATAAATTGTGTTCTAGTAAACATTTTTGAGTTCTGTAAAAAAATAAAAACGGGCAATCGGATATACAGGGTGGCGCAGAATGAGCTATATGGTTTTTAATTATTATTCTTTCTTTGTTTTTTTTCAGCTTTTTGTGAAGGAAACTTGTGGAATTAATTATGAATCATTACACGATCGAACAACGTACAAAAACAAGTAAGTAAGTTTCAGTCGGTTACACCGACTTATATGTACCCTCACTCTCAGAGAACATTTGTATGGAAGGACTTAAATTTTACTTAGTGCCGAATTATGTGAGTGAGAGGTACTGGATATTTGTGACAATTAGACCCAGCTTCCACTTTCGTAAAAAAATTGTAAAAAACATGATCAAATATTAAGTTATAATGGATTTCAGGCACCGGTATATGAGTTATAAAAGATTTAATTTTACCTAGGGTAGTGACATTTATGGTCGAGGTACTAGAAGGGGCGTGGCTAAAGCATAAATAATTTTTAGGTTTAATGCGATTATAAAAACATTTTCAAATATCAAATTGCAACTGATTTTGACTACCCGTATTGAAGTTATTTAAGTTTTATTTTAACCAAGGCTTATGCCACATTGTGTGGGAGGTACCTGAAGGAGTGTGGCCCATATTTCAAGTCTATCAAACGTCCATAAAAGCATTGTCAAATGTCAAATTTCCAACCATCCGTATATAAGTTATAACTGCTTTAAGTTTAGGTAGGTTGGGGTGATTTGTGTAGGAGGTACTAGAAGGGGCGTGTCAAAACCCGTCATATCTAGTACGCTCAAAGTGCTTATAAAAACTTTATCGTATACCAACACTAGTTTTGAATAAGCCAATTGCCTGTCAATAATGTTAGAGTTGCGAATCGGAAAAGATCAATTATTTGTATACCCTCCATCTCCCGGATGGGGGTATACTTACTTTTTCATTCCATGTGTAACACCTTGAAATATCGATTGAGTCTTTTTTACATTTTGATAGCGATAACAATGATCGTCACAAAATGCTAAGATCTAGCCGTGCATGTCCGTCCGTCCGTCTGTCTGTTGAAAGCACACTAGCATCTAAACGAAAGGAGCTAGGACGTCCAAATTTTCCACCAATGCGTCTTATAGTCGTAGATCGGTTGGGATTGAAAGTGGGCGAAATCGACCCAAACGGAAACATTTTTCCCTCACAAGAACTAAAAATACCCATAATAACCCCTAATATTTTAGAGCATTTAAGCATACTTTTTCATACATGATATTGGGTATGCGCATTCCCCCTATAACAAAAACGTGCTCCAAAAAAAGATTTCTATTCGTAGGGGGTGAAATGCGGCTAAAAGGGATAAAAATGGTACATTTAATATGTAACAACTGGAAACACAAAATTGTGTGTGCACATTCCTCTAATTGAGTAGATACATAATATAAAATTATTTTTTCCAAATTCATACTTTTAAGGGGTAAAATGAGAATAGAGGGATACAAATAGTGTCAACCAAATGGCTGCACCCATAATAATCAAATTCAGTGTATACATTCCTCTGATTGCGTAGACACGTAAAATAAACGAATTTTTCGAAATTCGTACTTTTTGGGGTTAAAATTGAAAAAGGGGATAAAAATAGTACCAACCAAATGACCGCAGCTAGAGTTATGAAATTCGGAGTATACATTCATCTGACTGCGTAGACACAAAAAAAGGTTTGCGAGGCTGATATACACAACCAATATTAACCGGAGTAGTTGGGATTACTAGGCATTGATAAGGGGGAGTAGCGTCCCTTGAATCGATCGTCTGCCCTGCTAGCAATCGAACCAAATAAATGTCACACACTTCTTTTTAAAATACTTTTAAAAAACAAAACAGTTTTCCTGTAATATTACTGCACTTCTACGAAAATCGATAGCCTCTATGGAATGCAATCCATAGTGGAGGGCCGAGCCGAACTTTATATACTCTTGTTTATTACTTTGTTATTTTTCTTGTTTATTATTTACTTTTTACTTGTTTATTATACTCTGTCCAGAGTTATCTTTATATTGCACAAGTTCACTTGAATTTACCACGGCAAAGGTTGTGCGTAAAGATTCCAACAGACGCTATCGTTTACCATCGTAATGCACGCCTTCCGCTCAAAGGCCCAGGTTTAACTTCGGGTAAGACCTTATGACCACATGATGGTAGCTACTACTAAGGTTGTCAGTGTGGTTAAACAAAGTGTAGAAAAGGAGGATTTAGTAGGACCCTGGAAAATGCAATATTCGTTTATTGCCGGATTTACACACTAGGTCCTTTTCTCGGCTTGAGAGAAGTATGAAATTTACGCCATAGTCTTCTAAGTGAGGCCAGATTTTGTGAGTTATTTCATTAAATGCTCTTGAAGCAGCTCTTTAGAAGGGACTCGTCCCGGCCTAATGTAACATTGTTTTTACTCGATTTTAATTCAATTTAACAATTTTTTCCTTTGTAATTTCATTTTTGCTCAGAAGTTGCTGCAGTGAAAAAATGCCAGTGTTTACTGTAGTTTCAATATTCTCCTCGTTTTTTTGGGTAAATTCCAACGAAACGAAGCGGAAGTTGCACAAACGCCATTAGGGAAAATGAATTGCATTCACATCTCAACACTCACCAAATTTAAATGCAATTCTACGAAAAGTATGTAAAGTATTTAGAAAATCGGAAAAAGGGCAACGCAAACATAGACGAAAGTAATCGCAAATGGGAAATCAGGCATCAGGAATATTCAACGAAAAGAGGGCTGCTGGCCGGCCAGTCGGCCGTCCGACCCACTGAACTACATGTATTCATTCAGTCATAGGCCGAACCTTTCCCACTGAACTCGACACTCGAGCGACCACTCATAAATGCAAACAAACAAATGGTTGAGAGAGTGTCCAAACAAAACAGGGGCAAAAAATGCTCATCGGACAACAGTCACAGCTCAGCAAACATCCATCTGCACTTAGCAGTAATTGTGCAACCGTGCAGCGCCAACAAAATGTAAAATGTAGCAACTACAGCGAGCGCTGTTGTTATTTTATTCGGAACATTGTGTCGAATGGCGTTGCATTTGTATAATAAAAAACACTGGAGGTCTTAATTAAATTGGAATTTATCACATAACGGCGGAATAAAACGGAAACATAGCAAAAAAAGTTGGTGTTCTCGTACATTGGAGGAAAACGGAACTACAGCAGCGGACAATTGCGGAAATGTAAGGTTTCTCGTTAAATATCCATTCCCCTGCACTTGTTGTGAAAGTGGCTCGGTTCTAAAGAGAGTTAAGTAGGCCTTACACTGGCGAACATCTGTGTTCGTCATTGTTTCCCATACACTAAACAAACAAGTTGCTGGAACATTAGTTAGTTTGCGCAGCAATTGTGAAAGTATTTTTAATCAGAAATAAAATGAAAACATATTAATATTTACCGCCGAAAACAGCCTGCCACTCTTTACAGAAGCGTCACTGATAGGTTATCGCCTTACAGGGGCATTCCACGACAAATCGGACAGTTAAAAAAAATCGTGTTTAAAAATTTTCAAAAAATTAAAAAAGAAAAAGTAATTCTTATAGGCCATTTTTCAACCAAGCCTTAAAATTTGCAAAGTAAATAGATGTTTAACTAAAAAAAATCGAGAAAATCGAAGAGTACAAACAATTAAAAAAATAAAATTTATTCAAAAAATTAAAAAAAATATTAATTGTTATAGGCCCACTTTCAACCAAGCATCAACACTTACAGAATAAATAGATGCTTAAATAAAAAAATAAAGAAAATCGAAAAGTACAAATAATTTAATATTTTAAAAAATCAAAATTTGTATGCAAAAACATTGTGAATATTTTTTTTCAATAATTCTTCTGAAAAGTACGCCAAAAAATAAAAAAAGAATATCCAATTGACGAAGTTATGAGCAAAAGACTGAAAAAAGAACTACAATTTAACGAGTTTTAAAAAAAGCTATATATTTTTAACGAAAAAAAACTCAAAGTATACCAGGGGGTGTTTTTTAGTGGGTACTAAAAAATGGAGGAAATCAAAAATAGATATTTTTTTAACTATCCCATTTGTCGTGCAATGCCCCATATACACTCAGAAAATTGGACTTCGCATAGCACTAAAGCAATATTTGCTCATATCATGTTCAAACTTTTCCTTGAAAGTAGTAACTAAGGCAAGTTTCAGTTAGTTTTTCCTCCAACCAAGTACATGTTTACTAAATCTAAGTACAAATTTGCTGAAATTTTCCTAAATCTAAGAAATTTTTCTCTAAAACCAAGTAAATTTTTACTAAATTCAAGTAAAATTTTCCTAAAACCAAGTAAATTTTTACCAAATCTAAGTTAAATTCTGTTGAAATTTTCCTAAAACTAAGTAAATTTTTCCTAAAACCAAGTAAATTTTAACTAAATCTAAGTATAATTTTGGTGAAATTTTTAGTAAACTTTAAGTAAATTTTTCCTAAAACCAAGAAACTATTTACTCAAATCAAGTAAAAATTTACTTAAACTGAGGACAATTTTGCTGATTTTTTCCTTGAAACGAGTAAATTTTTACTTAATCTGAGGAAAAAATAATATAAGTTTAACTTATCTAAAAACAATTCGAACAAATGATTTTGTTTCAGAGTATGCAAAACTGATACAAAAATTGGCAACATAAAATATTTCTCAAAAAATGCATTATACCTCTGCCATAAATAATTGAGCTATTATTCCATGATTGCTGCGAATGCAAGATAGACGCCTTCGCAGTGTTTGTATAGAATATACTTGAAGTATAGAAATAAGTCTCGGCAAACGAATGAGAATTGTTTCTTAGATTAATATTCAACAATATTCTAACCAAATTGAAGTGATTTTATAAGTTCATTAATACTTAAATGTGTGAAGGACTCGGCATAATTTTCAGTTAACACATTGACTCAATTTTAAGAAAAAAACTCATTTTTTAGTTAAAATTTTATAAATGATTTTTTTAATATTTTTAATGAATATTTTCTTACTTAAAACCTTTGAAATTTTCTTCCACATAAGTATGAATATACTCAATTGTATGCATTTTTTTATTAGATCCAATGAAATGGTTTTAAGTAAATTTACTACCCTATTTCTAGTAAATGAACTATTTGCTATGAATTTGAAATGAGGAAACATTACTCATACTTAGTTAATTTTCCTATTTCAAGGAAATTTTTACTGAACTGGAGTAAAATTGTTGCACTAAATTATAGTATGGATTTTACTCAAATTTATGAATGCTATTTATCTGAGTGTAGTATATATAGTTGAGTGCAGGTCTCCTCATTTCCATTACCAAACAAAAGAGTCCTTCGAAATAAGAGAAAACTTGATATAAATAGCCGCAAGTCGAATGTATTACATTCAAAAACAACTAAAAGTCATTGGTTATGGCCTAAACATATATAAAATGATCATCTTACTCGTGTAACAAATGGTTAGACGGGCTACGATCTATTCATTATGTGACATTCAAAGTTTCCATCGAATGAACGATGACACTTTAGAAGAACTTTTGGAATCAATCTTCTTTTTTCATCTTGAAAAAAAAATCATCATCTGTACCTGCTCTGGACTTCACTTAATACTTTCTTTCTGTCTGTAAACGGTATGAAGTGAATTATTTTTTCACAAATTCATTGTCAGCTTTTGGTTCTATTTCTCAACTAACAAAAGGGCTGTTTTTTAATAAGACTGGATAACCTAAAAATAAAATTCTATTTTTTTAAATTGTCGCCAACAGCAATATCAATATATGTGTGAAAATAAATTTTGAAAAAATAATTTTGTGTTAAAAAATTTGGACTTAGCCTGGATAGTTATCCAGTGTAAGTCAAATTTATGGTTATCGAACATAAAATATTGTATTGTATTGTAATATGTAACATAAAATATTTTTTTTAAATTTGTATTGATACAATTATTTATAATGAAAAAAATATTTTTTTATTTTGAGGAAGAAACTTATTAGAAAAACAACCCATAATTGTAGCTTTATTTTTATTTACACTATTTATGCCCTTCACTAGGGTACTATGTATTTGTGCATTTGGTCGTTTATTATACAGATCGGCTCAGAATATAGTCCGCATACAAATGTCGCTCCCGATTTGACATTTTCCGCTCTTGAAACCACATATTGTACACGACTTTCTTTAAATTTGCCACAACACCTTATAATCCAAAAAGAAACACCAGTGCTTAAAGTAGATAAGATCGGTTCATATTTATATATAGCCCGCATACAAAAGTTGCTTCCGAATTGCCTTTATCCGATCTAGAAATCTAGATTTTGACAATAAAAGTTTTCATAGTAAAGACATTGGGCTACTTCTCAAATCGGATCGAGGAGGCATTAGTTCATAAAAATAAATATATTACCTTCTTAATTTTTTGGTTGTTATGAAAAGATATTTTATTGAATTAAATTCATGTGGAAAATGCCTTTCAATCGTATCCTCGCGCATCAAAATATTGTGTACCACCTTAAACTTCTAAATTGTGCAAAGAATGGTTCTATATTTCAATGGATTCCGATTAAGAATCGATTATCAGGTCCGATTCTTCGATTCTAAAATCGGATTGAAAAATAGTTGATCGGGAAATCGAGAATCGATTCTCGCTCTTGATTACCATCCACTAGTGGACTATCTTCATATCATTTAACATAATCTAAAATATATATTTTCAATCTTGCTTGGATTGTTGATCGGGGAATCGAGAATCGATTCTCGCTCTTGATTACCATCCACTAGTGGACTATCTTCATATCATTTAAGATAATCTAAAATATATACTTTCAATCTTGCTTGGATTGTTTTGAAAGTTTGTGTATGTATTCACCGTATAAAAACATATTTTATGTATTTTTGAAAAAAATAGAACGTTTTTGACAAGTTATGACCAATTTTATTATACTTTTGGTGAAATTGCAATTTTTTCTAAAAGGTATGTTCATTCAATCGTCTGTAACTCCTGAAATACTTGACCGATTTTAATTAAATTTACCTAGTTTGGAAGGAAATTACAAATACTATTAAAATATTGAAGTGGTATGGTATAACACCGCTATACCATACCACTTCAATATTTTTTAAAGTTTTTACAATTTTATTTCCTTTGTTGTGATTTACGAAATTATTAAATTATAAAAAACAGATGTCATTTTAGCGACTGTGTAATTTGGATATGATGTGGCTATTTTTCGATTTTAGCATATTCCAAATAGTTTGAAAACATTCGGCTTCTACCGAAGTTTAGGATTTTGGGCGAATTCGGCTTCGGCAAAAAACACCTTTGTTTGAACTCTAGAATATATACTTTTTTTCAAATCAAACGGATAGGACTCAAGCAGCATTAAACGCAATGAGATGATGTGTTCAGTAAAATCGTACCTGTTTGGTCATATCAAGTTGAATTTATGCATCAATTTGATTCCACAACTAGCCACATTCAATCCAACAACACACATACTTAAAACAATACAAGCCTCAAAGTACTCTCAGAAATTCTATTTGAAGGTTACGAAGCGAAATGAAAACGCCTAACGGTATGCACCATTTATCGTGTTTTTTCCTTTAGTTTGTTTCATGTGTGGCCAGTATTGGCACATGAACAGATCTATTTGGTGTGGCAGTTTTTTGATAAGCGGACATGCACATTTTTACGGAAAACCAAATTCATTTTTCATTACATTAAGATTTGCACAATGGAAATATTGCGAGATTTTATACCAAATGTCGATGAATGTGAATAATATCAATGATAAATGTTAAATTGTTAAAAAGAGAATTCTCTTTATGAAAAGAAATTTTCTTAATATTAAATTGGAAATGCTCAATTTTAATTGAAATGTTCTCAACATGAACTCTTTTTCAATTGGAATTATCACAATAACAAATGGAAATTCTCAATTTCTATTGAAATTACCACAATATAAAATTTCAACTGGAATTTTCCCAATATAAAAAATAAATGCCAAATTAAAAGTGGAATGTTTCCATATCAAATGGAAATTATCATTTTCAATTGGAATTTTCCCAATGTGAAAGGGAAATTCAATATTACAATGGGAATGTTTTCAATATTAAATAGATATTCCCAAACTCAATGATTTTTATAATTAAACTGGAAAAACATAATTTTCAATTGGAATTTAATCAATGTGACTATGAAAATACCAACTTCAGTTGGAATTTTCGAAATATTTAAAAATTAAATTCTCAATTTGCATAAGATTTTCTCAAAACTTGGTCGATTGTCTCAATTTGAATTTGAGACTCCCTATATCAATTGACATTATAAGAAGTGCTTAGTCATTTCAGGAAACACCATGATTTTGTAGCACGGTCTATTCAGCGTCTCCATGTGTTAAAGGGTCTGCCGATTCTTCGTGAGTCTTGAGGATCAAATTCAAGGTTTGAATCTTCGTGCTCCACTATTAGTTTCTTGGTCAGTTATATAGTTGAAGGTTGGATACTGTGAAGATTACTGTCTCTTTGAATACACTTTAACTACCTGGCCCACGATGTCGAACGTTAACGTTCGCATGCCTTTCATGCGACAAACAGCAGATTTGGGACCCACTAACAGGCACTAGAACGACAAAGCGAATGAAAACGTAAGCATTTCAGTACAAAATCGGGGCCCACAAACTATTTATTCTGTCATCTGAGCGAATGAAAATGTCAAAAGCACTCACTTGTGTTTTGTCTGTCGTTTCCATAAATAAATAAAAACACAAAACTAATTTAATTTATAAAGAGTGATTTTTTTGAGGTTAGGATTTTCATGCATTAGTATTTGACAGATCACGTGGGATTTCAGACATGGTGTCAAAGAGAAAGATGCTCAGTATGCTTTGACATTTCATCATGAATCGTCTTACAAACGAACAACGCTTGCAAATTATTGAATTTTATTATCAAAATGCGTGCTCTGTTAAGAAAGTTCATTGCGCGCTTCCATTTTATGGTCAGTTTAATCGACCCACTGAAGCGGCTATTCGGGCTATTGTGACTAAATTTCGCACCAAATTTACATTGTTGGACATTAAACCACCAACACGCTTACGTAGAGTGCGAACTGAAGAAAATATCGCAGCTGTATCGGCCAGTGTTAATGATGACCACCAATTTTCGATTCGTCGCCGTTCGCACCAATTGGGTCTCTGTTACTCAAAAACGTGGAAATGCCAAAATTGGACTAAGCGGATGGACCACCTAAGACGCAGCCGCGGTCAACATTTAAATGAAATTATCTTCAAAAAGTAAATGTCATGGACCAATCTAACGTTTCAAATAAAGAACCGATGAGATTTTGCAAATTTTATGCGTTTTTTAAAAAAAAAAAGTTATCAAGCTCTTAAAAAATCACCCTTTATTTTTGTTGCTATCCTCTCTACTTCATCCCCTTCTTCATCTTCTGGAGAACACATTACGCATTTATACATTCCGTGCACTGGGTCTTTCAACCACGTTCCTTGTATTCTTAAAGGGGTATTTTCATGTAAAATAAGTATTTCCATGTAAAATAAGTGTATTCTTATTGGTTTTTGGTCATCTCATGAACGTTAGAGATGCCAGTAGCTACCTACGGGTATCTCGAAAATAACATTCCTCCAAAAAATGTACGAGTTGGAAAAATTTATATTTTTCGACAACACACAAACACAACTCGAAATATTGATTGTTTACATTATTTTTTTGAATTTTGTTTTCAGTTAGTCAGCTGAGAAAAAGTTGTGTCAAATTTTTTATTATAAGTTAGAATTTGGATATTTAACGCTTTTTTCTTGGCATATTTGCGATTATTTGTGGATTTTTTGATCTGGCAACATTTTCATTCACTCACAACACGTAATGCTATGCGAACGAAAAGTCAAAAGATAATGGGTCGCTTTTTGATGCGAAAGTGAGTGACTGGCTTTCGATCGCATAGATTTTCTTTCGACATTGTGTGTCAAGCAGTAACTATTATTTAGATGTATATATGTACAAGGACTATTACACTATAATAAGTTGGTTGGTGTGGCCTTTAAAATTCAATAATTAAATATCACAATTTATTTAATAAATATCGCTATTAGCAAAACATACTTTGCCAAATATGTTACTGTACTTCTACGTGAAGCAAACAGTTCCCAATCTACTGGTAATACAGTATACAGAAATGTACTCCATGGTGGAGGGAGATTCGGCCCGGCCGACAGTCCATATTACACTTGAACCGAACGGCAAAAGGATGAATTGGGCGGACATTTGAACACTTGGGTCCTGTGCCAAAATATGGGACTATATAGATTTCATTCACGGTAGGTATTCCTAGTTGAAATATATAAGTATCTGCAAAATTTGATCAAGATCCGATGTAAGATGTAGTTTCTAGAGTTGAAATAGAGTAGAATGGGACCACATGTGGGTTATAATAAAGTATGGACACATATATTTGACTTTCATAGTATGCAAAATGTAGGTCTATAATAAAAATGGGTGATATTTTTAATGGCACTACATTAAAAATGGGCCCATATAGATCAGTTTCGTAGTAGGTATACTTAATAGTAAATTGTATCGAGTTCCAATACACGATGAGTGTTCTAGAGCTGTAATAGAGTAGAATGGGGTTATACCAAAATATGGAACTATATATTTGACTTCCATAGTATGTATTCTTAGATGTAATATAATACAATCTGTAAAATTTGATAAACTTCCGGTGTAAAATGTGGGGTAACAAATATTAAAGTGGTAATAAATAATAAAAATTGGGCATTTGTAAGGGCGCTACATTAAAAAGTGGGCCCTTATAGATCACTTTCAAATTAGGTATTCTTTATTGAAATATAATATGATCTGCAAAATTTTGTCAAGATCCAATGTAAGATGTGGGTTCTAGAGCGATAATAGTGTGAACTGGGGGATAATAGTGTGTATGGGGCTAGACCCAAACATTGACTGACTTTTCATTGTGTGAGAAATTTTGACCAATGATCCGATGTATTGTAAATCGGATGTAAATTTGTATGGGGGCTATATCGAAACATGGACCCATGTGGTCCACTTTCCCGTGAGCTGTTTCTGGTTCAAATATAACACGATCCTGAAAATCTGAACCGATTTCCTCCAAATTCAATACCTTGACCTTGAAAAATAACTTCTGCCAAAATTCATAACGATCGGACGACCTGTAAAGTGCGAACTAGCTTCGATGGACAGCATACGGACAGACAGGCATCGTCAAATCGATTCAGCTGGTGATTCTAAGTCGATCCGTACACTCAAAAGTGAGTCTAGCTCGATTATTTCTTGGTATTACAAACATTTGGCGGAAAACTGACTTATAATACCCTAGTCCACGAAGTGGTGCATATATGTATATATATAATTTGTAGTCGTTTGCCCCTTCAAAGGACTGAAATGAGGAAAAGAAAAACTGAAAACGCCAATTAACTTCATTTTGCCTATAATTTCAAATGTATAGTGTTTTAATTGTCGTGCGATGTTCTCAAATCATTTTATTTATGTAAACAAGTATTAAAACAAAATTTGCACAATTAGCTACAGATACGTAGATGTTTTTATTTAGAGATTATTCAAAAAATATATGTATCGACATGTATGTATGTATAATAATTTAAATGCTTCATGTCCAAGCTACACGTTTCCGTCCAAATTTCGGCCTTTCGGCTGTCTCTGTTGTAACCACCCGCAATGTACGCTGGGCATTCATGCGTTGATTATCCAATTCACGCGGAGACGAAGGCACACTCTGCCAAGCGTCCAAATTCAAATCGTGGAAGGTGTTGGTGATATGATCGTCATATCGATTGGAAGAAAATCCGGCTGCATTTGATGTCGAGGTAGTATTTACTGCATTTCGAGCAAGGTTTTGTGCTACTTGTTGTGCTGCAAAATTTCTGGGAGAATTGTGTGCACTACAGTGTCGCGGTGAAAATGTCACTGATTTCCCAGTATCTTCTTCTGGACAGTCTCTGGGCGAGAGGAAACAGCCACGTGGTGAATCCTCTTCTTCCTTGATAAGTTGTTTCAACTTTTCACTGGTGTTCTCGATGGCATTCAAATGTGTGGAACGTATGTCAAGCAATTCGTTTTGGCGCTGCAGAACATCATTTAATAGTTTGCCCTTGGAGTTGCGTTCCATGTTCAACAGTTCCTTAAGCTCCGTATAATGTTCGGTGTTTTGGGTTTGCCACAGTTCCTCACAGCGCTGAAGATTGTATTTGGCTTCCGATTCGTACATGGCATCAATCTGTGATAGGGCATACATTTCGGAATCGAGTTGTTTAGTTAATTTCATCTTGAGTGCTTGCAATGCTTCGGGTCTGCTGGCATATGCCATAGTTCTCTCCAAAATGCTGAGGCAGAGTTTAATTTGATTGCGATAGACTTCGGAGCGCTTACGCATGAATACCTTAATCTTATTCAGATTGTAGGCTCCGCCAAAGTCTGCGTGTTGCTGTAATACTGTATAACTTTCGCCTAAGAGTACGAGTTCTTTGTCCAATTCGTCCAAGTTCTCACGTAAATTTTGCTCTTTCCCCCTCACAAGATCGCTCTCTTCCTGGTATTCTTTCAATTTGTCCATGTGCATTTCCTGCAGTGATCTTATTTCTCGTATTTCCTGTTCACGTATCAGTTGACGTTCCTTGTGCAGCTCTTCGGCTCGGTTTTGCTCCGCCTGAAGGCGAAGATCACGTTCTTTCGCTTCGATTTCGTCCTTTTCGCGTTCCAATTGGTTTTCCACCTGTTTGTCCAGCCAATTCAGCTTGGCTATAACTTCATGGTCACTTTTTGATTCGAAAATCAGGTTGGTATCGTCGACACCATGTCGCCATTTGCCATACAGTTTGGCCTCCAGTTCCAATTTGCGGCGAATAGTTTGCTGTTCCTTGAGGTTCTCGTTGATCTTCTCCAGAGTCGTGGTGTTGACTGCTCTCGACTTGCGCGAGCGTTGCTTCTGCTGTAACTCTAAATCATATTGCTCTTTTTCGAGATCCAGTAAATGGGCAAGTTTCTCCCGTCTCTCGGCCAGCTGTTTCTGCTTGTCTTTTTCATCTTTGGTGCGTTGTAATTTCTCGTCGGCCTGTTTGTAATATTCGGGTGTTGTCCAATTTTCGAAACGAGATGTTACTTTACCCCAATGGTCGTAATATTTATTGACGGCCTGAGTACGTTCCGTGTGCATGTGCTCCTGTTCGCGTCGCCTAGCGAACATTGCCTGCAAATGTTGGGATTTCGTGGACATGGTTAATCTGTAATGATAAGAAAGACATAAATTGAAAAAGTTGTTCGCATAAATAAATTGAAAAAGTTGTTCGCATAAATGAATGATGAGATAATTGACTAATGGATATTAGAACAAAGGCGTTAAGTTCGACCGGGCCGAATCTTATATACCCTCCACCATGACAGTATTATCGGTAGATTAGAGGCTGTCGACATTGCATTGATGTGCACTACCATATTAGGAAAATTGTGATACCTCATTTTTATAATATTAATAGTCCTCTACTATATAAATATTAATAATATTATTAGTTAGAAATCTTCAAAAATGTACTATAAATATTATTAGGTAGAGACAATTTCCTGATTCCACCTACAGCCTAAATGTCTGTATCATGTTGATAGGAAAAGTTGTAATATTGAAGATCCAATATGTTTCAGAGTGGAGTGTACACACCTAATTTTATTATTTTAGCTACAACCGTTTTATTGGTACCAGTTTCTCTCCTACGAATTTAGAAAAATTCGTAACTCTTATTTTCCTCGTCTACGTAGACATACGTTTGATTATAGCCAAAATTGTATTCTATTTAGATCCTGATGCTACAAATATGGGAAGATCTCTTTGTTATTCGTGTCACCGCAGTCAGAGAATTTCATATTTTAGTTTCAGCCGTTTGGTTGTTACCATTTGTATCCCCATTCGGTCCATTTTCCGCCTAAAAGTACAAATTTCGTCTTCTTTTTATTTCGCATCTTCACAGTCAGATGAATGTACACACCAAACTTCATTATTATAGCTGCACCCGTTTGTTTAGTACCATTTTTATCCCCATTCGCCCCATTTTCCGCCTAAAATTACCAATTTCGAAAAAATCCTTTGTATTTCGCATCTTCACAGTCGGATGAATGTACACACCGAATTTCATGATTTCAACTTCTGTGGTTTGGTAGGTAACATTTTTATCCCTCTTTTTCAATTGTATCCCTTAAAAGTACGAATTTTGAAAAATCCCTCTATTTTACGTATCTACGCAATTAGAGGGATGTATATCCCATATTTCATATAGCTATTGTCTGATCATTGGTACCATTTTTATCCCTTTTTGTCCCATATCGCCCTCTAAAACGTGTATTTAATTTCTGGTGCTTTTACACTATGTAAAAAACAGAAATTAAAAAAATGCTTTAATATTCTAAATATTAGGGAGTACTTTCTTTCAGTCCTTGTTAGGGAAAAAAGTTTCCCTCTGGGCCGATTTCGACCGATCTGCAATCATAAGCCACAATTAGGGACAATTTGAACCCCCTAGATCATTTCGTTCGACCGCTATCGTGCTTTCAACAGACAGACGGAAATGGCTAGATCGTCTTAGAATTTTACCACGACACATAATATAATATACTTTATGGAGTCTCCAATGAATATTTCGAGGTGTTACAAACGGAATAACAAAGTGAATATAGCTTATTTCCTTAGGCGGAGGGTATAAAAAGTAAGATTTTTCCGTGAATAGGGTTTTAGGTATTTAAAAAAGTAGCACAGAAATGTTTTTTCACCGAAAGTATATTGGGGAAATATAAGTCCGATAACACGGCTAATATGTTCCATTAAAATCCTGATGATAGTTACAAATTATATGAGTGTCACTTTCACAAAGAAAAGGTGGTTTGGGAACAGTCTCCAAAAAAATATTCTTTTTTCGAAAACAAAAAATCATTTTATGCTGACAGGAAAAAATCCATAAAAAATAGAAAAAAAAATATTTTTTTTATATTTTAGTAGCAACATTCGAACGAAGAACAAATGAGGTGATCGAACATACTTTTCCAGGTTAAATATAATGTTTGTGATCACAATCGGTTAAAATAAGTAATTTTGAAAGCAGAAGAATTCAAATCGGGTGCGACATTTGCATGGAAGCCACAAATAAATCTGAATCGATTTCACCCATCTTCATCAGAGATGTGTTAAAAGGTTACTACAATATAAATATTTGTATCAAAACAGATTTCCAAAAAAATTGTGTTGACTTTTTTGGACTTAGCCTCGATAACCATAACTTTGACTTATACTGGGACCGGCGGGGCTTAAAATATTGAATATCAGCGATAAGTTAAAGATTTTTCAAGAATTCCAAAAAGGGAAAAGTTAAATATAACTTCAAAAAACCTTCCACGATTATGAAGTTTGATTCGAATGACAATGTAAATTGAATCAGAATAATCTCAAATCTTGATCTCAGCAAGACAAACATCAAAGGAAGGAAGCACCAGTTATATAAAGTGGAGTAAGCTTTAAATTTTATTAACAACATTAGGAAGACATAACATTATTTAAGCCTTCCAGTTGGACCATTTCTTGATTTCAGTGTACAATTTATTGCCGGGACATTCGGTGGAGCCAACTTGACGATGACCGTACAAGGTGTAGCCGGAGGCAACATAACCCTGGGACACCAACCAGGCAATCAATTCCTTGGCCTTGGAGATTTGAGCAGCGGTGGGAGTGTAATCGTTGTAATTACCAATGAACATAATGCCATAGGATTTGCTGTTCCAGTTGGTGGCATGAGCACCCATAACACCAGCACCACGACCCTCATAGATATTGCCGTCGGCACCAATGCCATAGTTATAGCCAATATCGGCCCAGCCCAAAGAGTCCATGTGATAGGATTGCATGTTGCGCATCTGAGCACTGCAGGTGGCCTTAGTGTTGCAGTAGGCACCAGCCGAGTGATGGATGACTACATAGCCCAAGCCCTTGGCCAAACTGGACTTGGAGGTAGCGGCGCGACCACCCCATTCCGATTTGGAAACAATGCTAATGCCAGAAATGCCACTGGCAACTGAAAGTAGAGTAAATATTTAAAATTAAATAAAATAAACTTGAGAATTTTTTTGAAATACTTACGGCAGAAGAGAGCCAACACAGCCAAGAATGTTTTCATTGTTGCGTTATAAAGTCTAAAACGTTTTTGATTGACTAGACGCCAAGTGACTGCCCTTAAATACTAGCGAGAAAGAAAACAAGAAATTCTCTATTTTTGTGACAGAGTGATTGAGCTGATAATAGCTGTCTGTTGTGATTGCGATTTTATTTTTGGAACATATTTTAATTTGCCATAGACAAATATAGATTATGAAAACAATTTATTCCAACTAATCAAACGATTTCAAGCACAGAAGTATGCTTGAAAATGATAAAATAAGTCTATAAAAGAACCACCACTTCAGTACTATCGGCAACTCATCATCACTTGATTTGAAAGGGGTATTGTCTAAAGGGTTATCTTGGATAGCTACATATACGTATAGTAGTGTGGCTGAGTTGTTGTGACGCTTAAAGAACTTGAAAAAACAGCAATAATTAATAATCAGGATGACTTCAGTTTGTAATTTTTAATAAAGAATTTGTAAACATGTACAGTGGATTCCCAGTTTAACGTACAATTTTTTGGGTCATTTAGAACTTTAAATTGGAAATACCGATTACCATGGCCGTGCGCAGGGGGGGGGGGGGGGTTTTGGGGGTTCAAACCCCCCCCAGAGAGGTTTCGAACATATACTTTTTAAAACCTTCTAGACTTTCTGAAGCAATAAAATATAGAATTTTTAAGATTTTTTTTAAATAACTCGTCTGAAATGGTAATTTTGCAGTAAAATCATGAAAACACGAAAAATACATAGAAAAATCGTGGTCTCTTTCTTGAATTTCGGACAAATGTTATGAAAAATACAAACAAACTAAACGAAATGTAGTGCTAATTTCGCCAATGGACACCCAATTGTTCGGAAAATTTTCATTTTTATTAACCGATACCACTTCTTGACATTCGACTAGAGCTATATCTTATGAACTTTTAATTATGTGCTGCAATAAAAGTTTGGAAATTTAATAACAAAATCGTTTAGTAATTTTAAAAAAGTGTAGATAAGAATCATAATGAAATCTAAAATATTCTTAATAAAAGCAAATAATTTTTTTGATGCTTGTAGAGCGCTAGAGCGATGTAACATTTGCGATTGGACATTTTTATGGAGCTGTATCTAAATATGAACCGATGTGTCCTATTTTCATCACAGATGCAACAACAACGGTTTCTGTTACTTCCAATGTTTTGGGAGTTTGCAATTATAATACAAATCCATTTCGACAAATGAAGAAATGAGTTTTAACTTACTAAAATTTTTTTTATATTTATCACTTATGTCTAATATTTTTCAGAGTTAGTATTTTTTTGTACATATGTAACAAATATTATTCAAAAGAGAAACAACAAATTCAGTAACTTGGATCTACGTAGGAAAACGAAACTCTAAAATACCAGTTATTTCGTTTTTTGGAATTAAAATTTCTAGTTGTTTCTTCTTGCTTTTCATCGAATACAAAAAACTGTATTTGTTAATTGAATTTATACATGTTTAAGATTATAAAAATGAAGAAACATTTCCAAATATTTTTATTTAATCGGAATATGCGTATAAAGATTTTGTGTAAACATCCTGTTACTCATGTCCTGTATAAATTAAAAACGCCAAAACTCTTTAGACATCCTATCTAGACCCATACTTCGTCAAAAAGCATATCCAATTTTCTGCATTTATCAGAGAAAAAATGCGGGACTGATGGGTTTATCGCCGAGGAATTTGATCGTTTTTTTACGTAATATTTCTTCAAAATATATATATATATCTGCAATCTTACATCACCATTCACACTGCTAAAGAGTTTGCAGTCTGCTAAAATTTGCTGTTGTTAATTTGCGAGTTTAGCTCGAATTTTCTTTTATATTAGCTTGGGACAAAATGCGCAAATGGCTGTTTACCATCTCAGCAGATACAAATCTGCTGTCTCTTTTTTAATAGCAGAAAATCTGCTCTTTCAGTAGACTTTCTGCTTTCTTTTACTGACATATTCCTTTGAATGTACTGATAGATGGATTACTGAAATGCAATTTTGCCGACAATGAGAAAAGTAAAAAAATCTGAAATTTTTTGTATGGAAAAAATTAAAATTTACTTTAACTTAAAAATGTATTTTTTTCCTAAAATGAAGTTAAAATGTTTACTGAAATTTATGCCGAGTTCTTCATACATTTAAGTATTAATGAACTTATAACAAACATTTGAAATTGTTAAAAAATCTTGAATATTAATCTAAGAAGCAATTCTCGTTCGTTTGCAGAGACTTATTTCTTAATTACTTTATGAATTATTCTAAACAACCACTGCGAAGGCGCCTATTTTGCCTTCGTAACAATCATGGAGTAATAGCTCAACTCTTTATGGCAGAGGTATCATGAAACTTTTGAGAAATATTTCATGTTGTCATTTTTTGTATCAGTTTTGCATACTCTGAATCAAAACTATTTGTTTGATTTTTTAGTTAAAAAGAACTTATTTTAATTTCACATTTTTTCTTGTATAAAATAAAATTTTCCTCAGTTTAAGTTAAAAATTTACTCGTTTTGAGGAAAAAATCAGCAAAATTGCCCTCAGTTTGAGTAAAAATTTACTTGATTTGAGTAAACATTTACTAGGTTTTAGGAAATTTTTTTTCAGCAAAATTTTACTAAAATTTACTTAGTTTTAGGAAAATTTTGCCTAAATTTAGTAAAAAATTACTTGTTTTTAGGAAAAAATTACTTAGATTTACGAAAATTTCAGCAAAATTCTACTTATTTAGTAAAAATGTACTTGGTTTCCTAAATTTTAGTTAATTTTAACTCATTATAGGGAAATTTTTTTTGAGTGCAGATGAAAACCCCCCCCCCAGGGGAAAATCCTGCGCACGGGCCTGCCGATTACTATGACTATGAAAGGTAGAATAACATTCATTTTTAGTTTTATTTTCAGGTTTATGTTTAATATTTGCACAATGGGACGCTATACGCTCGAACAAAATTGGGAAATATTAAAAACTTACTTCCAAAGTAATGAGTCTAACGCAAACTTGGAAAATTTTCGAGAAGAGATCGGCTTTTTTAGCCTTCATGAAGCTTATTCTCATCTCGGTGACTACGTCAATAAGCAAAACTGCCGAAATGGGGTTCAGAGAACCCGCACGTGACTATTGAGAAGCTAATGCATTCACAACGACTGATAAATTGGGTTCATCGGATGAGGTACTGCCGAGCCAGTCCTGGTAGCCGTTATTGAATGTCAAAGTTCAACCTTCTGATATTTTATTTTTCTGTCCTCATCAACCTATAGAGTTTGCCATCAACAGTCTCTCGGTCGATTGCACACAATGTGCATTAGTTTTGCTGTTGTTCTGCGAAAGGATTCTCCTTGTTCGCTTAACTCTTGAAATTGTGTTTCCTTTTCAATACTCCAGACTTTGTGAGTCTCTTCAAACACTGTTTCCAAACAGTATGGCCGGCCGGATCTCAACCTGTATCATCTTGCAGTATATGTATATCAGTGATGTGATTTAATTGCCGATAGTCGAAAGTGAGGATCCCCCCATACCCGGGAATAAATAAATCTGATATTCACAAAAAATCCCTACTCCAGTTTAGTTAAAATTTCCTTAAATATAAGAAAATTAACTAAGTATGATTAGTATAATTATTTCAAAGTCCTAGCAAATAGTTCATTTACTAGAAATAGGGTACCAAATTTACTTAAAAACATTTCATTGGATCTAATAACAATTTCTTACAATTGAATAAGTGCATACTTGTGTGGAAGAATATTTCCAAGGTTTTAAGCAAGATAAGCAAGATTTTTTGCATGGAAAAAATTTCATTTAGGTAATTTTAACTAAAAAATGAGTTTTTCTTAAAATTACTGTTTACTGAAATTTATGCCGAGTTCTTCATACATTTAAGTATTATTGAATTTATAAAAAATCACTTCAATTTGTTTAGAAAATTCTTGAACATTATTCTATGAAGCAATTCTCATTCGTTTGCCGAGACTTATTTCTTAAATACTTCAAGTATTATTCTAAACAACCACTGCGCCTATCTTGCCTTCGCAGCAATCATGGAATAATAGCTCAACTATTTATGGCAGAGGTATAATAAATTTCTTGAGAAATATTTCATGTTGCCAATTTTTGTATCAGTTTTGCTTACTCTGAAGCAAAATCATTTGTTTGAATTATTTTTAGATAAGTTGAACTAATTTTAAGTTAATTTTTCTTTCCTTGTATCAAGTAAAATTTTCCTCAGTTTAAGTAAAAATTTACTCGTTTTAAGGAAAAAAAATCAGCAAAGTTGTCCTTAGTTTAAGTAAATATTTACTTGATTTGAGTTAAAATTTACTTAATTTTAGGAAATTTTCAGCAAACTTTTACTTAGATTTAGTAAAAATTTACTTGGTTTTGGGAAAAATTTACTTAGTTTTAGGAAAATTTTACTTGAATTTGGTAAAAATTTACTTGGTTTTAGGAAAAAAATTACTTAGCAAAGTAAATTACTAAGCAAAATTTTACTTAGATTTAGTAAAAATGTACTTGGTTCAATGAAAAACTTACTGCAGTTTTCTTAGTTTGAGTAAATATTTAGTTGGTTTGACGAAAATTGTACTAGAATCAAGTTCAAAGCATGTACTACTTTCAAGGAAAGTTTGAACTTGATATTTCTAAATTTCAGTTCATTTTAACTCGTTATAGGGTTCACTTTTTTCTGAGTTTATGACTGTTATTTAAATATTAAGATAACAGATCAGGCCGAGAAAACAAAATACTGTTTTCCAATCGAATCGGATGCAGTGAGTGCAATAGTTGAAAATTATATTGGGCCAAAATTCAAACATTTGCAGGAAAATTTAAAACGTCCTTGACATTCCATTAGGTTTTCATTAGGCACGCGAATCGTGTAATCTTACAGTGCCCACTACACTAAATTAAGTGATGAAGAGCTATCGATAACGCTGAAGTGGTGGTGGTTGTTGTTTTTTTATCGACTCCTCTATCTTTCTCGAGCACACTTTTGTGGTGCTTTAAATTGTTTCATTAGTTAGAATAAATTATTTTTATAATCTAAGTTTGTCCATTACAAATTAAAATAAAACCCAAAATAAAAACGCAATCATACCTACTCTGTGTGTATTATCAGCTGCACAGTCACCCTGTTGAGAAAAATAGTACGAATCGCTAGTATTTAAACACAACCGTTCGAGGCCGGTTTATCAAAAACGATTCAGACTTCTTAACGCAATGAAAGCATTCTTGGCTGTGTTGGCTCTCTTCTGCCGTAAGTATTTCAAAAAAATTCTCAAGTTTATTTTATTTAATTTTAAATATTTACTCTACTTTCAGTTGCCAGTGGCATTTCTGGCATTAGCATTGTTTCCAAATCGGAATGGGGTGGTCGCGCCGCTACCTCCAAGTCCAGTTTGGCCAAGGGCTTGGGCTATGTAGTCATCCATCACTCGGCTGGTGCCTACTGCAACACTAAGGCCACCTGCAGTGCTCAGATGCGCAACATGCAATCCTATCACATGGACTCTTTGGGCTGGGCCGATATTGGCTATAACTATGGCATTGGTGCCGACGGCAATATCTATGAGGGTCGTGGTGCTGGTGTTATGGGTGCTCATGCCACCAACTGGAACAGCAAATCCTATGGCATTATGTTCATTGGTAATTACAACGATTACACTCCCACCGCTGCTCAAATCTCCAAGGCCAAGGAATTGATTGCCTGGTTGGTGTCCCAGGGTTATGTTGCCTCCGGCTACACCTTGTACGGTCATCGTCAAGTTGGCTCCACCGAATGTCCCGGCAATAAATTGTACACTGAAATCAAGAAATGGTCCAACTGGAAGGCTTAAATAAAGTGATGTCTTCCTATTGTTGCTAATAAAATGTTCTATATATCCTATATATAACTGGAGCATTGAATCCTTGTTTCAATTGGCCGTTTATAAGGTCTTCTGTTTTTTACGATAACATGCCTTCAGTGTATCTTCCGCTTTTACGGTCTTTGGAATTGGTTCTGAGTCTTTATATATATATTTTAAATATTTTTTTAAATCGCAAAACAAATAACTCAAAAAATACGTTCAAACGATTTAGAATTCGTAAACCTACTAATCGTCATCTTAATTCTATAAGGGCGTGACGTGACATTTTTTACAAATGTTGATAGAAAACGCTGAAATACATCGGAATATGTATAAAACGCGATTTCGACAAAGCGTCGGTTACTTTGTTCTTAAAATTATAGATGCAGAGAAAAAGATCCAAATTCAAAGAATTCCCCACGACACATTTGAATCACGAATTTGGGATTTCTATCAGGGGAATTTTTTGTAGTTCCAATTGAGACGCAAAGAAATAGACAAGATGTGAAAGATTTACTCATGGTTCTATGGCGAAGGAAAATAAAATCACCTTTAATTCACAATAGGGGCGATATTTTTTTTTAAATTAACTAATCACAGTAATTAAAACATTTCAACAAATCAACATGTTGCTAACATTTCGTGGCGGCTACACCATATAAATCTCAGCTGGGAGCCGATCTTGTTCGTTGCAATTCGCTCTTTCTCTTTGGGTATCCGTAAACGATATTCATGGCATGGTTATTTACGGCTGATGAATATCGTTCAGACCTGCTTCGTATGGCTGCTGATCTAGAAGTTCTCTCTTCTACATATCCCTCTCGGAGGAGGCAGAACTATAAGAGGGTTATTAGAATGGCTACTGGTGTAGCAGACAGGTATCGCGTACACAACACGACAACAACATGCTCACAATGCGAATATGAACAGACAGCCCGTTGTGTTTGCACTGACCGGCCCGCAGTGCCCTGTCCCCATACTAGCATTGAGTTGTCAGAATACAATAAAACTTGATTTCTAAATTGAATTTTGTATCTTATGCACTGATACTAAATTCAAAGATATTATCTGTTTTCTTGTAAAACGTTTTTGGTTGTTTTTACTGAATCAATCAATGGACATATGAACTAGGGCTGCTTTCGGAAAATGTCTTCGAAAAAATAATATGGCTGTTTTTCTAAGCTGCGATAACAAAATCCTAAGTAAAAAATTAAAATTTCGCTCAAAATTTATTTGTAAAAATTGTTGCCAACAGCAATATCAATGTGTGTGTGAAAACAATTTTTGAAAAAATAATTTTGAGTTAAAAACTTTTCGACTTAGCCTGGATAATTATCCAGTGCAAGTCAAATTTATGGTTATCGAGGCTAAGTCCAAAAGTCAACACAATATATATATTTTTCCAAGTTTGTTTTGATACAACTAATTATATTGATAAAAATATTTATATTGTAGTTGGCGACAATGTGAAAAAATAATTTTTATTTTGATCAAAAAATTAAATTTTTATTAACTTTTTTGTTATTGCAGCTTGTTATCCCGGCTTAAAAAACATCCCTAATATTTGCAAATATTTTTAGTAGGAAATACTTAAGGTAGCTTTTAATTAACAAAGTAAAGAAAACAGCAAAAAATATAATGCATATATGACTGATGAGTAAAAATATAATTTTAGACACTTTTTAAAAATTTATATAAAAAATGGAAAAGATTTGCTTTTATACACTCCACGAGAGTGTTATGTATTTGTTTGTAACACCCAAAAGGAAGCGAGATAGACTCATTGTTTATTATACCAATCGAAAAATATAAACCCCAAAATCTTTTATCATCTTTATTCTACATAACCTCTAAAAATAATGTTTCCCTAGAAACGGTGACTTTCACGCTGAAAAGGAAATAAATGGAAAATAGCGGATAGCAAGTGATGCTAAGGGTTTTATTATTCCCAACGAAAACAGAGCACCAATGACCAATGAAAATGCATAACGGTAGACATAAATAAGTCTGATCTTGGTCCAAGTCTTTGTTATATTTTCGGAGGTATTAGTTGGTCAGACTCTAAGGAGTATTGAGTTTATATGGGAGGTGATAGTGAGCGGGCACTTTTTCTTTAGCACTTTTTAACCACATTTCCAGCACCATATTTACACATTTATGCATATTAGAATATTTTTCCTGGACACCCCGGACCGGACTTCCTCTTAGTTGCTACTTATTTATAATATCCTGTTCAAGAAAATGTCGTAGAACATCGTCATTAAAAGAATTATTTCAATAACCTCTTTAAAAAAATGTGCTGTCCAAAATACGTTTTTAGAGTAAAATGTAAAAATACACTTAAAAAGCGCTGCCCCAAATATAACACAAGATATGAATTGTTTATAGTATAAGAATTGCCATTTTTGAGTTGCTCACTATTCCTTAAGAGCAGTGTCCGTCACACTGCGTATATGTCGATTTGTATCCAAACTAAAAAAGTTTTAATTTTTTTTATAAATACAGTGTTATAGAACTCGATAGTCTCTACACATTGACTGCAATAATAGGCTTCCTATGATCTATATCGATATGTGGGAAGGGAGCTTAAATATTTTTTAGAGTGATTTTTAAAGTGATTATAAACAATTTTAAATATCAAATTGCAAATTATTTTGACTATGTCGGTTATGGATGTTATGTCGGTTTTAATGTAACCAAAGTTTATGCCAATTTGTGTGGGAGGTACCAGGAGGGGTGTGGCAATATCGTCCATATTTCATGCGAAATAGCAAATTTCACAGTATTCCAATTATCAGCGTAGAAGTTATAACAGCTTTAATTTTACATAGTTTTGCGTGATTTGTGTGGGTGGTACTGAAAGGGGCGTGGCAAATCCCGACATATTTCGTATACTTAAAGTGATTATAAAAACAATATCAATTAACAAAATATAACTGAATCTGAATATCCGTGTGGAAGTTATATGGGTTTTAATTTAACATTAGAATATGGGCTATTTGTGTGGGAGGTACCAGAAGGGGCGTGGCAATTTCGCCCATTTTCGAACTTAAACTAATTTTGGGAAAAATATTGCCATGTGCAAAGTTTGAATTGGGTTCAGTCTGAACAAATTCCCGTTAGTATTTTGAATATTTAAAAATATTTTTGGATGATTTATGCTTGAGAAAATATTCAAATATAAACATCCTAATATAGACACGCGGATGTATACAACAAACATACAAACATATATACGTACGCTACGTATTTCTACATTCAAATTTTTCAACACATCGTCATCACCACATTTCTCTAAATACATTGTGATTTTTATTCGACCAATTGTTTGCCAGCATCAACATCAAACCAATGATGACTACTTGGTATCTCTGGTATCAAGTCTCGATAAATAAATAAATACGACGAAGATTTTAGTTTTCATTCATCAAAACAGTCATCGTCTGTCCACGCCACCGATAATCATTCCTACTGCATACATGTGTGCATAAATACAACTCGTGTTTGCAAAATACTAATTAATTCAGTTCGAATTTAAAACAATAATTCCATGGAATCGACGAAAGGTAAGACAATTAATACTTGAACTACTACAAAAGTGACGACGATGTTAAAATGAAGGGTGACAATTGGGTCAACTCAAATACAAATAAAAATGTAAATATAAATGAAGTAGCAAAAAATCCCCTTTAATGTGCAACGTCAGTGTACCCGACGATGGACGATGCGAAACACACACAGTGGCTCAAAGTAACAAAATTAGGTGTTTAGGTGTTTAGGTGTTGCACGATTTGAAATTGAAATAAAGTGAAAACAAAAAATGTTTATGTCATATGAAATTATAAATATTTGAAGTCCATAGAAAGAATTTGACGTTTCATTATAGAATGTATAGAAGGTACTTAATAAAATCCGAAAAATCTCTAGAGATACATAAATAAAAAACGAATATATGTAAGTAACTATGGCTTTGAAACACATTCATTTTTATTTTTATACCCTTACTCTACAGAGTAGGAGGGTATATATCATTTGAGACAGAAAAAAAGTGTAACGCATTGAAGGAGTGACTTAACACCATAAGTATGTTTGGACCAAATCCGTTTCACGACTTTTTAAGGTGTTTGAACAATGTCTGGTGTACACGATAACTCTCGAAAGGAGTTAAGGAATCGATTCAAGCCTTACACATCGTAATATCTTTCCCAAACTTAGTTTAAGTTCGAAGATGGGCGAAATTTCCAAGCCGCTTCTGGTACCTCCCAAATAAATAGCCTATATTCCAATGTTAAATTAAAACCCATATAACTTCTACATGGATAATCGAAATCAGCTATATTTTGGTATTCGGTAATGTTTTTATAGACACCTTATGTGTACTAAATATGACGGGTTTTGACACGCCCCTTCCAGTACCTCACACACAAATCACGCAAAACTACGTAAAATTAAAACTGTTATAACTTCTATGCAGATGATCGGAATACTGTGAAATTTGATATTTAACAATGATTTTTTAGTGGTTATATTCGCATGAAATATGGACGAAATTGTCACACCCCATCTGGTACTTCCTACACAAAGTGAATAAATTTTGGTTACAATAAAATTAAAATGTTTTTCTAATCACTTTAAACCCAACAAATATTTACGCTTTAGCCACGCCCCTTTTTGTACCTCACACCTAATTGTCCTATCCTAGGTAATATTAAATCCTTCATAACTTCTATAGCGGTGCATGGGATCCACTATGACTTGATATTTGATCATGTTTTTACAATTGCTTTATAAATGTGGAAGCTGGGATCATGTGACACGAACCACACCAATTATCCTCACCTACATTTTTTTATTTTACTCCTTAATTTTTAATTTTACTCCTTATAACTTCCGCATATATGTCTCTGAAAGTTAGGGTATATATAAGTCGGTTTTGCCGACTGAAGCTTACTTACTTGTTATTTTCAGGTTTATGTTTGACATTTGCAAAATGGGACGCTACACGCTAGTACAAAATTGGGAAAAATTAAAAACTTACTTCCAAAGTAGTGAGTCTTTAACCCAAACTGTAAGAAATTTTCGAGTTTTCAGATGAAGCTCATTTTCATCTCGGTGGCTATGTCAATAAGCAAAATTGCCGCATATGGGTTTCAGAGAACACACACGTGACTATTGAGAAGCCAATGCATCCACAACGAGTCACTGTTTGGTGTGGATTTTGGGCTGGCGGCATCATTGGTCCATGTACTGAAAGTTTGGGTTGACCGAATGAGGTACTGACGAGCCAGTCGTGGTAGTTATTATTAGTCAATTATCAAATGGCAAAGTTCGACCTTTCCAATAAAACCCTTTCCAATAAATGATATTGTGATCCATTAAAACCAGAAATTTGAAAAGAATCAGCACTTTATTTTTTAAAGCCGATTCTAATTTTAAATGGCCCAACAAGCCAAAGGAAGGCTAAAGCCCTGCAGACCCGACTATGTTAGACCTTCCACACTCTACTCCATACCAAGGCTTTTAATCCCAAGCCCAAATACGGAAATATTAGTTAATTAACTTTATGAACTACATATAATACCAAGCAAGGGCTCTGTATTAAATGTTCTGGTGTCTTTTAGCTTTATAAAGTCGAAAACGATAATAAAATATTTTGAGATATTTTTTTTTTAATTTTTTTACTCTTATGGAAACTTATTAAACTTAAATTCGATGCTCATTTAAGGGTTACTATGATGGCCAAAAATGTTGGGAATATCATTTTCACATAGAAAAAGTGGACTGTTCCCAGTCTCCAAATATTTGAGAAAAACTGATATTTTGCTGGCACGAACAAAACCATAAACAAATAAGTAAGAAATTGTCAGTCGGCTAAACCGACTTATACATACCCTAACTCTCCGAGAACATGTGTATGGAAGGACTTAAATTTTGCTTAGCACCGGAGGTACTAGAAGTTTGTGTCAATTGGATCCAACTGTCATGTCAAATTAAAGTTTAATGAGTTAAAAATCAAATGAAATGTGAATAAACTAAATAAACTTGAATTAGGTGTTAATGTTGAACTAATACAGATAGAAGCATGATGTTTGAAGTATTTTTAACATATAATCTCCTCTTTAATCTGTCACTAAAACCATTATTACAGGGTGCCAATAAATATTTAAAATAATTTTTGAAAAATTGTATTATTTGGAACTTTGTAGTCCTCTGAAGGGGCAACAGGATGAGGAAATGAAAAACTAAAAACGCCAATTATCTCTATTTTTCCCAGATGTTTCAGATGTTTATCATCCAGTTCAAAGGTAACGATTTTTTTTTCAAATCATCGCACCGACATTTCCTAAATGAAAGTACATATAAAAGGTGCCTGCAACAAAAATTTTAATTTTGGTAAAAAAAATGAAAATAAAAAATTGTTCCACAAAAAATTATTTTTTTACGTCTCAGTCACGACATTTTTAGTGTTAACTAATAAATCTACATAATTTGCAAAATCGTCCTTCAACAGAATGTTCATAAATATTGTTCGTTTGTGTACAAAGTACAAAAAAACGTGTTTTTCACAAATGTTTCATTTTGTTTCCTGCTTGTGTGAAAACAATCACTCACTCCTATCGCGAATAAATTTTCCCTTAAAATGTTTTTCTCGTGTAGGTATTTCCCATTTTCGAAAAATCCCCTTTTCCCATTTCACTTTGTTTTGATCACTTTTTTCATAACACATTTATCAATTGTGTTATTCAGAAATGAAACAAAAAAGTCGAGCGGAGTCGACTATATGAGATCCTCTCTCTACAATATTCGAATTGCTGCTCCTATAGCAATTTGATTGGTGGGTTATATTAGAACTGTCATGATGTGTACGACACACAACTGCAAAACTACCAAATTTCATGTGTCCCCAATAAAATTCAAAAAGATATTGGCGATATCGTGGCAAAATATTGCAGAGGGGTTCATTTAATGTTCATAAATGTTCAAATAGTTGAAAAGTTCATTATTTTAATGGTCTATATGTCGGGAGCCACTTCGTTTTGTTCATGGAAGTGTTCTTGAAATGTTATATTGCGTTAAAAAATTGTAATTTTGTTTTCTTTTAAAACAGTGGTTTACCTAAAGGTTGTCCTTAATTAGTGTGTTTCATTTTCTCCAGTATAAAACAATAATGGCGAGGCCGATCGATGGCTTCGCATTTGCAAATATTGATACACTGGTGTCTCAGCTCATAGTTTCAAATATTATTACTATTTAAGAAAGGTAAAACAAACCCGAAATTATTCATGTATTCATGTTGTCAGAAACAACAAGAATTTTTCACAGCATATCTTTAGGGACAATATTGTCCCAGAACATTCTGTCATTCAAAGATGTCCATTTCAAAATACACATGTTTCAATCAGTCGATAAGTTTATAGGAATGATTTGACAGAATATTTTGAATGATTTATTGACTTACAGAAAACGGTAAGCCATTATCCCCTGATTGTTTGCAAATATTGAGCAGTTATCTGTGGTCTTCACAAATAATTACTTATCGCGAGATTTCTAGATTTTGAAATTTTAATGAAAGTGTGTTCTTTTTTCACTGAACCAACCAACAATGCAGTGCACTGCGTTGGTGGAAGGAAGATCAGGCATTGGAAGGAGGCAAGAGGGAGTAGCGTCTGTTGACATCTGTTTTAAATCTCTGAATGTCGTAATTGAAGAGAAAGATTTTTGCCGGAAGTCGATTCCACATGCGGATAGTACGGGCGAACGACGAATTTATTCTATAATGTGTAGTGCGGCCGGTTATCCAATCGAAAAAAAAATGGGTGAGAGTTCCTGGAAAGTCGCGTATCTCTACCAAACTTTCTCACGGGCGGTATAAGATCACGAATTTCCGAAGAACAAACACCATGAAAGCATCGATAGAACAATGACACACAACCAACATTACGACAGTGTTCAAGGGAGACAATAGAATTGGATATCCTACTGTCACCTATCAATACCATCGCCCTCATCTGGACACGGTTAAGAAGCTCCAGGGAAGATTCTAGAGCACCCGTCCATATGTGTGAGTTGTATTTCATCTTTGGTCTGATATAGGTAGTGTAGAGATTGTTATTTCATGCCTTGAACATCAAGAGTATCTGATTGCTCAATATCAACATCGTTCATTGAAATCGACGACACCGTTGGATCAGTTAATCGCTTATGAGACAACAAAGAGCACTGGGTCTTATGTGCTTTAGAAACTACTCCATTTACTCGACCCCATTCGGAAATGACCAGCAGATACTGGCTAGGTAACTCATCCATCAATCGCCTTTTGACCTAAATTTATTGACGAATGAGTATGAATGACAGAGGTTGCAGTCATCCGCGAATGAGTAGATTGGGTTCGAAGTCCGATCCAAGAGGTCGTCGATGGATATAAGAAAAAGGGAGGGGAAAAGGACAGAGCCCTGTGGTACTCCTGTGGTTAGCCTATGCTCGCCGGATGAGAACCCATCTACATCTACAACACCAAAAGCGATAAGCTTTGATATGAGTGCGCCGTGCCAAACTCTATCAAAGGCCTTGGAGATATCTAGAGCAAGGACCTTACTCTCACCAAGCTGGTGGATGGATCGATTCCACTTTTCGGATAGCAGTGTCATCAGGTCAACCGTAGATCGATTCCTACGGAAGCCAAACTGTCGATCGTTAAGTAAGTCATTGGTTTCTAAATACCTCACAAGATGGTGGTTAACCATTCTCTCCACAACCTTCGAGAGTGCTGAGCAAATAGCAATCGTGCGATAGTTATTAGGATAGGGTTATTAGCTTCACCTGTTTTAGGGATGGGCTGAATGTTCGCATTCTTCCAACGCGCTGGGAAAACCGGTATGCAAGGTTGAAAAGATTACGAAGTGGACGGGCAAACGTTGGAGGGGACAAGTGCTGAAATGCCATCCGGGCCCGGAGATTTATCTACGTCGATATTTGCGAGAACCATTTTAACCCACGTGTTCGAAAAAATATCTGTATACATTTTGGATCACGGGGAGTGGTTGGTTGCTTTCCGGCAACGATGAATTTCTTTTAAACATTTCAGCCAATAGGTTAGCTTTGGCAACCGGGTTAGTGAATATCTGGTCAATTTTAACAAGAGTTGGGATAGATGAGTTATCCTTTACTCTTCTTACAAATGACCAAAAGCTCTTACTTCCCCTGGAATAAGAAACATTGACACAAAGACGCTGTTCGTACAGAAACTTTTCACGTCTAAGTACCCTGGCACACATGTTTCTTGTCTGTTTGCGTAGCAGATCAGTTTACATATATTAATCCTTAGTTATTTATTAAGTTGTAAGAGATGTCTAGCATCGATAAAAAGATACAAGGAGCTGAGATTAGCTGATATTTCGAAATCGTACAAATAATAAGTAAAAACGGAGTTCAAAAAGCTTAAATACCCTAAATATTGGGGGAATATTGGTTGTATTTCCATTCTATTTTAATTCCAAAAGTACAAATTTTGATAATCCATTATTTCTCACGTACACAATGCAAAGATAACCTAAATTCAAGATTCTACCCATTTTGGGAATCTATGCAGTCAGAGATATACATTATACACCGAATTGCATGATTCTAGTTCCGGCCATTTTGTTGGTACCATTTTTATCCCCTTTTTCCCATTTTACCCAATTAAAAGTACCACCCACCAAAAACTCAGTAATGCAACCTCATTATTATTTGCATTACCTAGTAATGACAGCCCATTACGCCAAGCATTATTTTGAAGTCTGAAATAATGGACTCCTAATAATGGCTTAAAAAAGTAGTTATTGGTAACAACACATCCATGTTTTGCTACACATAGACTTGTGTGTACCTTTGTCATCCAGCCATTTCGATGTTGCCGCGGCCGTCACTCGAAGATATTTTCGATTGATGAAGAAAATGTAGTAGCCTCTTGTCAATCGAAGTGTGCACGTGTTACGCGGAATGCGAGTTATTTCTTTGCAGAATCATAAAGTTAACTGGTAGAACAATATTGGAATTAAAAAAATGTTTTATTTTATTGCTCAAATAGTATTATAAAACTATATTAACAAAACAACAATTACAATAAGTATAATGGAAAATACATTTCCCATTCTTCTTATTGTTCTGTACCTTTTGTTACGACAATAAAACTGTATTTTTTGTGTATAAGTTCGCTTGCCGAGATGTGGTTGTTCATCATACACATTTTGAAATATAATGAAGTTGTAATAACTTGAAGTTGCGAGAAATGCTTTGCTGTGTTTGTTCAAACCACCAACCACAACACACAACATCGTCAACCAACATACTTACCAACCAGTACTTATATATTAACTTTTTGTAAGCGTGCGTGGAAGTACTTATTTCTCAACGTTTTGTAAGCGTGCGTGGAAGTACTTATTTTTTTACAATCCCTTTAAAAAATAACTAGAAACGGATCAGAAAAATAAGTAGTGAAGGTTTTTGGTTTTGCCTTATTCCCCGCATTACTTGGTAATGAGAGTTTTTGCTGGGCACTTTCGAAAATCTCTTTCTTTTACATGTTTACACTATTAGAGGGATGCACACACCGAATTTCATCATTCTAGCTGTAGCCGTTTAGTTGGTACCATTTTTATCCCTCCGTTCCCATTTACCCCTTAGAAGTACGAATTTGGAAAAATACTTCTATATTATGTATCCACACTCAATTAGAGGAACGTACACACCGATTTTCATATTTCTAGCTGCTGTCGTTTGATAGGTACCATTTTTATCCCTTTTTGTCCCATTTCACCCCCTACAAGTAAGAATCACATTATTGTGCACGTTTTCTGCCATAAGGGGAATGCGCATACCTAATACCAAGCAAATATAAGCCGACATATTGCAAACACATGCTTAAGTACTCGAAATATTAGGGGTATTTTCAGTCCTTGTGAGCGATTTTTCCCCTCTGGACCAATTTCGCCACTTTCAATCCCAACCGATCTACAACTATTAGACGTATTCTGGGGGAATTTGGACGTCCTTGCTCCTTCGCTTAGATGCCAGTGCCAGTTTGAATGATAGTGGTTTAAGTAACACTTTATCCGTTCTGAGATATGCAATGGTTTATGTTTGAGTCAATTAAAAAATATTTTTCCACCGAAGCACATAATTTTTTTCTTAGAATATCCTACTACTAAAGAGTGATTTTTTTGAGGTTAGGATTTTCATGCATTAGTATTTGACAGATCACGTGGGATTTCAGACATGGTGTCAAAGAGAAAGATGCTCAGTATGCTTTGACATTTCATCATGAATAGACTTACTAACGAGCAACGCTTGCAAATCATTGAATTTTATTACCAAAATCAGTGTTCGGTTCGAAATGTGTTTCGCGCTTTACGTCCGATTTATGGTCTACATAATCGACCAAGTGAGCAAACAATTAATGCGATTGTGACCAAGTTTCGCACTCAGTTTACTTTATTGGACATTAAACCAACCACACGAATGCGTACAGTGCGTACAGAAGAGAATATTGCGTCTGTTTCTGAGAGTGTTGCTGAAGACCGTGAAATGTCGATTCGTCGCCGTTCGCAGCAATTGGGTTTGTGTTATTCGACCACATGGAAGATTTTACGCAAAGATCTTGGTGTAAAACCGTATAAAATACAGCTCGTGCAAGAACTGAAGCCAAACGATCTGCCACAACGTCGAATTTTCAGTGAATGGGCCCTAGAAAAGTTGGCAGAAAATCCGCTTTTTTATCGACAAATTTTGTTCAGCGATGAGGCTCATTTCTGGTTGAATGGCTACGTAAATAAACAAAATTGCCGCATTTGGAGTGAAGAGCAACCAGAAGCCGTTCAAGAACTGCCCATGCATCCCGAAAAATGCACTGTTTGGTGTGGTTTGTACGCTGGTGGAATCATTGGACCGTATTTTTTCAAAGATGCTGTTGGACGCAACGTTACGGTGAATGGCGATCGCTATCGTTCGATGCTAACAAACTTTTTGTTGCCAAAAATGGAAGAACTGAACTTGGTTGACATGTGGTTTCAACAAGATGGCGCTACATGCCACACAGCTCGCGATTCTATGGCCATTTTGAGGGAAAACTTCGGAGAACAATTCATCTCAAGAAATGGACCGGTAAGTTGGCCACCAAGATCATGCGATTTGACGCCTTTAGACTATTTTTTGTGGGGCTACGTCATGTCTAAAGTCTACAGAAATAAGCCAGCAACTATTCCAGCTTTGGAAGACAACATTTCCGAAGAAATTAGGGCTATTCCGGCCGAAATGCTCGAAAAAGTTGCCCAAAATTGGACTTTCCGAATGGACCACCTAAGACGCAGCCGCGGTCAACATTTAAATGCAATTATCTTCAAAAAGTAAATGTCATGGACCAATCTAACGTTTCAAATAAAGAACCGATGAGATTTTGCAAATTTTATGCGTTTTTTTTTAAAAAAAAGTTATCAAGCTCTTAAAAAATCACCCTTTATATTGAACTTTTATAAAAAAAATCGAACTTTTATAAAAAAAATCAGATGATGTACTGACTTAGATCACTTTCATTCTTCTCAAAATTGAACACACAAAATTTTTAATTTTTTCCACATAAAATATTTTATTAAAAAAAAAATAAAAAAATATATATAAATATTTACAGGATCTAGAAATTTTATAATAAAATGATTTTTTACTTTTCAAATAATTTCATTTTATATGTTGCTCAAATTATCTGAATCACCTAAAATAGACATTGTCATTATAACTGGCATCGGTTTCTTCGTTAGAACGCTAGAGTATTAAAAATAAAATAATAATACGACTTCGCTAAAATATCTTTCTTCTTTTTGTGTTATGTGGGACGAAACAGCCCAGCGGGAAAGTGGAATTCATTATCTTTGTAGCCAATTCCTTTGACGAAAATTGGAATTTAAATAAATTTGAAAAATGTTATTTTTCCAATGCACACAAAACATAATTTTTTAAGTACCATTTGTTTTTGTTAACGCACCCGCATCACTGGAAAATGTGATCAGTTTTATAAACGAAATATTGAGACAATAATTTCTACTAAATCCATTCAAAAGTAGAAACCACGTTTCTAATTCTATATTTTTTACTATTTATAAATACTATACAGTATTTTGGTGCAGAATTGAATCTCTTCAAAAGTTACTTGTCCGATATCAGTAATAGAAAATCTTTAAAGGTCATAAGCATACATCCAACAAAATATGAAATTATGCCATTTCATATTAAATATATAAGACCATGTTCCTCCAATCGCATTTGTTATCTCACGCCTCCATCCAATGGTTCAGAATAATATTTTTATTGGATTTTCTTTTAAATTCAGCACGCAAACACATATTTCAACTGTGTATAGTATAATCATCACCATCATCAACAACGGTAGAAATAATGTCATCCATCCATCAATTGATTGAAGTAGAAGAAGTATGTTTTCCCCCTTATCTGACACTAAAATATGTATGTTTCCGCAAAAATCACCGCTATAAACAAATAAATAAAAAATCTATACAATGTATACATATATAAATAAATACATGTTGATAAACAAATTGTCTTCGGTAAATCCCCCCTTCTGCAGAAAAAAGACACAAATGATTAGTGAATCAACATAAATATGTATGTATATGTAAAAAAAATTTAAATACATTAGGGTGAGTTTTTATACACTCCACGAGAGTATTATGTCTTTGTGCATTTGTTTGTAACACCCAAAAGGAAAGGAGATAGACATATTGTTAATTATACCGATCGACTTAGAATCTCTTTTTGAATCGATTAGCAATGTCCGTCCGTCTGTCTGTCCGTCCATCTATTCTTGTATGCACGATATAGGTCGCAATTGTAGGTTGAACCAAATGAAAATATGCACAACGAAGTTTTTCGGGACAAGGACGAACGCTATTTAATTTGAAGAAAATCGTTTCAGATTTAGATATAGCCCCCATACGATGTTCACTCCCGATTTGACTGTTTTCACTCTAGATACCACATATTTTAACAGATTTCCTTCAAAATTGGCAAAACATCTTATATTTGAACTAGAAACACCTGTGGTAAAAATGTGTCAGATCGGTGCAGATTTATATATAGCTCCCATACAAATTTCGCTCCTAATTTGACTTTTTCCTCTCTAGAAACCACATATTTTAAAAGATCCTCTTCAAATTAGGCGAAATATCTTATATTTGTTCTATAAACAGTCATGATGCAAGTGGGTCAAATCGGTTCAGATTTAGATATAGCCACCATACAAATTTCGCTCCCTATTTGACATTTCCCGGTCTAGAAACCGTAAAGTTAAACAGATTTTGTTCAAATTTGGCTTAACACCTTATATTTCAACTAGAAACATAAATGGGTCAAATCGGTTCAGATTTATATATAGCTCCCATACAAATGTCGCTCCCGATTGGATTTTTTGTTTCTCTATAAACCACATAATTTAACCGATTTTGATCAAATTTGGCACAACACCTCATATTTTAAATAGAAGCATCTGTGGAAAAAATGTGTCGGATAGGTTCAGATTTAGCTCCAATACAAATTTCGCTCCCGATTTGAAATTAGCCGCTGTATAAACCACATACCTTAACCGATTTTCTTCAAATTCGACAGGACATCTTATATTTACACTAGAAACATCTATGGTAAAAGTGGATGAGATCGGTTTAGATTTATATATAGCTCCCATACAAATGTCGTTCACATTTTCACCGACTTTAGTGTTTCCTTATTTGTTAAATTTGAACTATCGATTACTTTGACTTTGAAAGGTAGAATAACATTCATTTTTATTTTTATGTTCAGGTTTAAGTTAAACATTTGCGAAATGGAACAAAATTGGGAAATATTAAAAACACACTTCCAAAGTAGTGAGTCTTTAACGCAAACTGTAAGAAAATATTGAAATTCAGAGTTCATATAAAACTGACAACACGAAGTAATTTTCATACGTTTCATGATAATTCTGTCATAAAGAGTTGAGCTACTAATCCATCTCTGTCTGACTGTCTGTCTTTTTATCAGATTGTCTTCATCTTACATTTAAACTAGGAACACCTATGGTGAAAACAGGTCAGATCAGTTCAGATTTCTATTTATCCTCCATACAAATTTCACTCCCTATTTGACTCTTTTCACTCTAGATAACACATATTTTAACGGATCGTCTTAAAATTTGGCAAACTATCTTTTATTTCCACTAGAAACACCAATGGTGAAAATGGGACAGATCGGTTCAAATTTATATATAGCTCCCACACAAATTTCACTCCCGATTTGACTTTTTCCACCCAGAATCCATGCATTTTCATCGAATTTCTTCGAATTGAGCATAACATGTTATACTTGAACTGGATAAACCTATTGTGAAAGTGGGTCACTTCATTCCATGTTTGGATATAGCTCCGATACATACATTCCTCTCGATTTGGCAAATTGGCATATGATTAGGAAACATACACAAATTCTTTCCCGCTTTCACTTTTTTACCGAATTGAATTGTATTCAGATAGAAAGTGGAGTGTATCATATAGTCGGCCCCACTCGACTTTAGACTTTTCTTTACTTGTTTAAGCTAATTAATACATATATCGGGTGATTCATCGTGAGGTTTGATTTTCAATAGGCTTTTTGATTCATTCATTTCATTTTTTCAAAACAACACCGAACAACAGCTTTCTGTGAGAAAGAAGACCATGGCGAATCGATTCATCGTCGTTCTCATCTTGTCGTATTCGACAACTACAACTACGTACAAAATTCAACTTGTGCAAAAATTGAAGCCAGACGACTTAAATTTGCGTGTTATTTTCAGTGAATGTGCTCTCCATTCGCTATGCTCGAAAGAGTTGCCCAAAATTAGACCTTGCGAATGGAGCACCTAATATGTAGTCGTGGCCAAAATTTACATGATATAATTTCCGAGAAGTAAATGCCATAAAATGTTCTTTTAACCGATAATAAAAAATAAAAGTTCAGTTTCAAATGTATGTGCTTTATTTTATATTGTAAATCAAACCTCACGATGAAACACCCTTTACTATTACATAGATTCATACCAATACAACTTATTTTTATGAATAAACACTAAAAATAGTTCAAATTTCCTAAATGGAATTTTTTCGCACAAAAAATTCTTCATTACTTTCGATTTTAAAACCAAATAATTGTTCCAAATATTTTTTTTAATTAAAATAACTACCGTGTTTCAAATACTTCAAATATTTAATATGACTTTAAACTAGGGAAACTTTATATTCTTATGCGTGTACTAAATGGTATAGCTGCGTGAAAACAACTACACAAAAATCATATATCTTATAATAGAAATTCCTTTCTTGGAGAGCAGTATTTTTAATCTCAATTTATATTTAGTTATGTGTTTTTATTATAACCACAACATTGACTAACACGTAGGAGGCGAGACTTAAAGCACTCCCAAAAAATACGCTCATCCTAATGTACATATATGTATGAGTATTATTTTTATGCTTCATGAAGTGTGATGTCATATTATTTTTAATTTAATACAAATAATTAAGAAAACAACGATAAACATGAAAAATGGCAACAGTATCATAAACAAATATAGAGCTTGGAGCAAAACAATAGCATAGCTGCATGGTTTTTTGAAAATTAAAGAAATAATGGAAACAAGTAACCCTCAATATTGTAGAGGTGCTATTAGTTCATGTTAGGAAAACTATTAACGAAAATTTATAAAACCTCCACAGAATATTGAATTCGTCCTCCGATATAATACAAAAGGCTCCATGGAGGTTTGGGTGTGTATTCCATATTATGGATTTGGGCCAATATTTTTGATCTGAACAACCTTGGACGCAGCCTAGTATGTTGAAATACTGCAAAATAGTATACTTTTGTTTCATCTTGAAGACAATGTACAGTCCACACGTTCCTAGTGGCAATGGCAACATGATTCAAAATAGAAATTACTTCCCCGTGTACCCAGATTTGCCAGATTTAGTACGGTCGGATTTTTCTGTCTTAAACTGCAAATCTCAGAGGTACTTTGAATATAGTTTCTTCCCCCACCCACCACTGCTATATGCACGAACATAACTATAAGTTTATGCTAAATAAAAAAGTATACATACTCCTCGTTTGGTATGTGCAAAACAAATAATAGAAACATATGTAGCTGTCCATGATGCTGCTGGTCGGGTTCACCATCACCATTAGGCTGTGAACCAGAAAAACAACAAAGCAGCGGCACTTGCTTTTATTTGGCCGGGATTCACATTTTGGTAATGTTTTTTTGGATTGTGCTTTTTTCGCATGATGTCTGTCCGTTGATTAACGAGTCCAACCATGCCTACGAGTACTTCCCCGGTTTTTGAATGTAATTAACCTTTACACAGGTATACGATAGTCGACCATAGTCGTGCGAATGATTGGTCGATTCGTGGGGATATGTGACTAAGATCGTTATAGTAGTTTGCAAAAAAAAATAAATAAATAAAACGAAACTCTTCCAATAACACAAACGATTAAATTTGTAGTAATAAAAAACTGTTTATCTCACTCTATCGATCGTTCGTATATTCGTTCTCTTTCGTGGAGGCCGACTCACTCTCCCGCGGACTAGTCTTTGCCGTTTCTTTCTTTCTCTTTCGTAGTTAATCTATAGCAAGTAGAGTTGCCATGTGGCGTGTGAAGAAACTTACAATTTGGCCTTCATTTAGGCAAGATATCCGAGGCCCCAACATCTGACTATACTTTTGGAAGGAGGATCTCAAAATTAAAAAAAATCGTTAAAGTTTGAAAAAACGAAAAAAAAAATAGAAAAGATAGTTATCGAAGATTATCTGTTAAAATATGTGGTTTCTAAAGCAGCAAAAGTCAAATCGGGAGTGAAATTTGAATGGGAGCTATATGTAAATCTGAACCGATCTGACCTATTTTCACCATAGGTGATGTTTTGCCAAAACTGAAGACAATCTGATACAATATGTGGTTTCTAGAGCGGAAAAAGTCAAATTGGGAGCGAAATTTGTATGGGAGCTATATATAAATCTGAACCGTTCTAACACATTTTTGCCAATTTTGAAGAAAATCTGTTATAATTTGTGGTATCTAGAGTGAAAAGAGTCAAATCGGGAGTGAAATTCGTAGGGGGGGCTATATCTAAATCTGAACCGATTTTCTTCAAATTAAATAGTGTTCATCCTTGGCCCGAAAAACTTCGATGTTCATTTGGTTCTGTCTACGATTGCGACCTGTATCGTGATTACAAGAATAGATGGACAGACAGACGGACGATTCAAAAAATGATTCTAATTTGATCGGTAAAATTAACAATGGGTCTATCTCCCTTTCATTTGGGTGTTACAAACAAATTCACAAAGACATAAAACTCCCGTGGAAAAAAATCTCATGAAAAATTATTACAAAATCGCGTTATTCGATAAGAAGTTATCGATTTTTTCTTCTAATTTTCTATTTTGAGTCCGATAACTCGATAACTAAACGAGATATCGATAACATTTCGAAATTGTTTCCTTATTTTGAGGCTTTCTTCGCAAAAAATCAGTTCTTGGGTCTTCGGATTTCATAGATAGTATAATCTCCTTCATTAAAAAATATTAATTCTTTGTATACCCAAACCCACTATGCCAAATTTTTGTAACGCAGTAACTGGTAATCGGGTAATATACAGATATAAATTCCGTACAAATATTCTACCGATTTCTTTGACTTAGGAAAGTCTTCATTGAAGACTTTCAGATTTGACTTCTTAAGGCTCTAGAAACCATATAAAAAGGGTGACCCAAAATGTAGAAGATTTTAATTTTCAATGGGAAGCCTTCCTCCAATGCACGGGTTGATATGCGTTTTGGCATAGACTTTTGATTTTAAATAACCACATGTTGTTGTTGTTGTAGCAGATTTAGAGGGAGCTGAGGTGATAATCATTAAGTCTGATTCGTACTAGAATTCGTTCCGGCATATATCCGATTATCGCGGGAACCTTTGTTCATCATCGTTCTCATGTTGTCCGGCTGTTATATGCATCTTCTTCAAGGTTGATGTTAATGTTAAGGGAATGGGATGTTAATCGATTTGTACCACTATCCTCCACTAGGAGCGCTGCATTTTATGTTAACAGCCATGTTATGTATCGCTGATGGCTATTAGTTTCTTCACTGGACCTTGGAGCAATCGAAATGACAATTTTTATGTGAAAGTGTGTTCGGATTAGAAAATTGGCTGCAGAAACTGTTATTTTATGATGAAAAGTGAAAATTTGTCGATGTTGAACTTTACCAATGCGCCGGCCGGGAATCGAACCCAGCACATTCAGATTGCAAGACGCGCACACTTCCACAGAGTTATGAAGGCCACTCAAATAAATAATAATAAATAACCACATAACAGGGCTTAGCCATTTAAAATTTTAAATTAGAATCGGCTATAAAAAAGTACCGATTATTTTTTCAAATTTCTGGTTTTATTGGAAAGATTGAACTTTGTCATTGAATAATGGAACACAATATCATTATTATGACTACCACTGACTGACTCGACCGATCAACCAAATTTTTCAGTACATGGGATGTCTGAACCCCATATGCGGCAATTTTGCTTATTGACATAGCCACCGAGATGAAAATGAGCTTCATCTCAAAACACGAACACATTTCCACGTACAGTTTCTTACAGTTTGCGTTGACTTTGGAAGTAAGTTTTTAATATTTCCAAATTTTGTTCGAGCGTTTAGAGTCCCATTTTGCAAATGCCTAACATAAACGTGAAAATAAATATGTATGTTGTTGTACCATTCAAAGTCAATGTAATCGGTAGTTCAAATTTAAAATGTCAAATGGCCGACCCTACAGAAAGAAATTCAATGACATTTATTCACATGTTCTAGGGAGTCAGGTTCAGATTACCGAAATCAAAGGATCACAAAATAAATCATGCATTACTTGAATAGCACTAGGAACTTTATGGCAAATCGGATCATCTTCTTGAAAACATGAAACACAATGAAGTGTTTTTAAGTAACCAATACTTAATTGTAAGAAGGGTTTCACATAAATTGAAGCCATATTTTAAACCAGATATTCACCATATTTTAAATTATGATTTCAATTCAATTTCACTAAGATTTGCCAGCTGTAATATGTGTCAACATCAATTCCATGAACTGTTATTACAATCCATACATTTAAACTACATATGAAATTACGTATTTATATCTGCAAAACAGGGAAACCCTTATCATCCCAAACTTTGGTTGACATTAACATATGTTATATGTATGATACGAATTTGTTAACATTATTTAAAAAAACAATAGCTCATTGTGCATGAGGAACGTACTTCCATGGACATTATTTTAAACCGAATAATAAAAAAGATAATTGCCAGTTGTTTGTAGACACACAGACGAAGATAGACAAGTGAGTGAATGAGTAAGTACGGGGGTACACACCCAATAATTTAATTGATCTATTAACACCGTTGAAGGGGTTTCTAAACCTAATTATGATTGTGTGAATCTCATCCATTCATGTGCGAACCGTTTGGTGGAGGTGGCGACGTTCTATTTGGAGTTGTGGTTATGGGCATATATTTGTACGTTGGAATTGTACGTTGTGGAAAAAGTGAAAAGAAAACAATAAAGCAAAACAACAACTAAAACAATGGTACACTGTTTATGACAAAAAAAAAATTAAAACATCGGCGATTAATATAAAACACAGGACTACAAAAATCTTCTATTTTACTATAAAAAATACAAAGTGAATTTAAAAAATATTCTTTTAAAAGAGAAAACTCGTGGATAAACCAAGGGAAAGGAGATGTAAATGGGCGGTATTAATTACAGTTGAACTTCGATTAACCGTGATGCTCGGGACCGGGCTAATCACGGATAACCGAAAATCACGGTTAAAAGAGGTAAAATTTTACATGTATAAATTTTATTATTTTTATTTATTTTTGACAAAAACATGTAAATCTGCGTCTATAAATAACTTATCATATCTCTAGGAATACATACATTTATTTAAAAAAATCTTTTATGGAAGTCTGTCTTATGCTTTTAGCTTTTGATTGTTCTTCCAACAAATGAGTTTGTATGCGATATATTTGCATTTATCTGGTTCTGAAATACTTGGACAATTAAAGTTTTCTAAAAAACCTAACAAAATACTACTAGCCTCTATTGCCTGAGCCAATGTAGGCGTTTCGTCCGCATTTCCTCCATCTGATTCCTCGGAATTTAAATCAAGCTCATCTTCTTGGCTTTTGGTAACTATGTCTACGATTTCGTCTTCAGATATAATAGCAAACGGAGCGACATCAGAGTCGCACACCATCCACTTTTCGACAGCATCAATCGTACATCCAGACGGTATGGCTATATCTGTTTGTATCTCAACAAGGCTATTTGGAGCATCTTCATTATGAGATAGTAAGTTATTCCAAACTCTTTTTAAAACTTGTGGAGTTACAGAGTCCCACGAAGCTGCGGCTGCTCACAAAACTGTCTTAATATTCAAAGACCAACAAGTTTTTGAACGATCAGTTTACGGTAGTGACATTTGAAGCTCCGAATTATTCCTTGATCCATAGGCTGAATCAAGGACGTGCAATTTGGTGGGAGATATTTTACTGAAGTTCAGAAGCAAATTTCAGTTTAAGTTCATACAATATCTCGATTTCAGTTAACTTACCTGAAATTGGAGTTCCCTTAAATCTTTCTTGCCGAAACCATTCATATGTTGCGAAATCAACTTTTGGATTTTCGGATGTTTTTAGTGTATATCTGTGTTTAAGGCCAAGCATTGAATCAGTATCGGAGCAAAATTTTAAAATCCGATCTTTGTTTTTTATTAAATCGGATACAGTTTGAATGCCAACTCCATATTTTTCAGACAACATTTTAAAAGGTACTTTACGTTTTGAGTATTCATTAATCAGCTCCATTTTTTCTTTAATTGAAAGAACCTTTCTTGCTTTTTTCGCGGATTTAGTTTTTGACGGTGGCATGATGTAAGGAAAACACGTCTTGACAGATCAAATTTCACACTGATGAATGAATATGAAATTTGATATGAAAATTATACTTTCATGAAAATGGGGAATCACCGAATTTTAATATGAGAGATGTGTGTGTATTATACGAAAAAAACAAACAAGCAGTCATATGGACATGTGCATCACGGATAATAGAGGTAAATCACGGTTAATAGAGCTAACAAATCAACCACTCAGAGATATGTGTGTATTATACGAAAAAAACAAACAAGCAGTCATATGGACATGTGCATCACGGATAATAGAGGTAAATCACGGTTAATAGAGGTAAAAAATCAACCACTCAGCTTCACGGTTAATAGATAATCACGGTTAATAGAGTCACGGTTAATCGAAGTTCAACTGTATTTATATAAATGTACAAATAACATACCAAATGTAAAAAAATATATGAGCGTTCAGGAAGGCACAAATTGTGTTCAATAAACTAATTGAAACCTCGATTATGGGATAAACACAGGATCTTGATCTTGAGTATAAAAGATACAAAAAAGTGCCTAAATGGCTAAATATATTTTAAAAAATATAAAAAGGGGTGATGGACTAAAAAGGTCAAGAAGAGATAAAGATAAAACTGAGTCGAATTGGGAATATGCCTGGATGCGTTTGGGGATGATACACAAAGTGTTAAACTAGCTTAAAGAAATACATAGAAATTTACAAAAACGGTATAAGGGATATAACAAGGAGCAAAATAAATGTGTAAAAAAAAATTGAGACCAATCTTAAAAACTTTATAATAATGAAAATACGTCGAAATGACTAATAATAGCAAAAAATAAAAACTTACACTTTTTTAAATTCGAATATGGGATAAGAATGTTAAAATGGCTAAAGGGGTGCAAACCCGGGAAATGTAACAAGAAGGTATACACGATATGTTGCTAATTTCACTTTCACATAGAAGCAGTGGCTTAGAAACAATCTCAAAAAAAATGTTTTTCTAGCATAAGAAAAAAACATAAAAAATCAAAAAAAAATATATACATATGTAGCTTCTTATTCTAACGAAGAGATCAATAGGACTATTTTTCTTTAAGGCTGGATAACTATGCTGCGATAACAAAAATCGAAATAAAATGTTAAAATTGCAATCAAAATAAAAACTTATTTTTTTATATTTTGTTGTGCCAAATTTTATAAAAATCGGTTAATTTATGTAGTTTTTAGAGCAGAAAGTCAACCGTCAAGGACCAGTGGTTTAATAGCGTAGTCGTTCAAAAAATTAAAAAATGTTTTTTTTTTTTTTAAATAGATTTTTCTTTTCACGATTTGCCGAGCTAAACTAAATTTGGTCACAAAAATAAAAATATACATATCGGAGAAAGGCAAAGCATTCCACCACTTTTTTGAACTACACGTTTTTGAAAATCAAAAATTGTCTAAAATTGTTTTCGAAATAAATTTGCAAAATTTGCAATCTATTAATGAAATGATATTAACGAAATGACAATCCAAACCCAGTAGAGTTAATAATAAAGTTGCCAGTAGTTGGTCATTTAATCTTTACCGGAAAATGCAACATTCCAATCAAGTTTTTTCAAACGATTTTTAATAAGTGTTTCTCTCCGAACTTGAATTCTTGCGGCACTGTTACACATAGCACAGTGATACAAAAATTAATGAAGTTGAAACTCCTGGGAAGAGATACTATTTTTCTACCTTGACTTACAGTTAAAAAGAGGTTTTGAGTACCTTTGCGGACCTAAAAGCATTTAAATTAGATAATTACACTATGGAACAAAAATAACTAGGAGGGGACGTTTTTAAAGTTTATTTATCGAGGGCAGTCAATAGTTATCTCTTTTTGAACATTCTTGTGATCCTTACACTTTAAGTATAGGATTAAAAAATGTTAAAATGGGCATTTTTTGAGCAAAAAGGTAAAAACAACACTAAACCAGGAGTTTAACGGGTCAAAAAGTTCTAAAAAATATTTGCAATAGAATTCTACTATAAGTTTCTGAATACACCAAAATTCAACTTATACGGCAGAAATAAGTCAAAACGAAAATTCATGTTCATTTATGTTTCGTACTTTTTCTGAATTAGTGCTGAACTCTCACAAAAAAAAAAGAATTTTAGTGGGGTGGTATGACTGGGTAACAAGTAAAAAACGATTGCATTCCACAGTGGCTGTCGATTTTCGTACAAGTGCAGTAATATTACAAGAAAATATAAATTTGTTTAATATAGCCAAAACAAAACAAGTACAAATATTGAAAAAATAATTTTATAAATAAGTATAATATTTTTATTATTTCAAACCACGCTTATAAGGCAAAGATGCCAATACGTTAACATATCGAAATAATATAAAAAATTTAATATATATAATAATAAAGAGTGATTTTTTTGAGGTTAGGATTTTCATGCATTAGTATTTGACAGATCACGTGGGATTTCAGACATGGTGTCAAAGAGAAAGATGCTCAGTATGCTTTGACATTTCATTATGAATAGACTTACTAACGAGCAACGCTTGCAAATCATTGAATTTTATTATCAAAATGCGTGCTCTGTTAAGAAAGTTCAGAAAGAAAGAAATTGTGTTCAGCGACGAAGCTCATTTTTGGCTCAATGGGTACGTAAATAGGCAGAATTGTCGATTTTGGAGTGAATATCAGCCAGAAGCATTGCAAGAGCTACCAATGCATCCAGAAAAAGTCACAGTTTGGTGCGGTTTATGGGCTGGTGGCATCATTGGACCGTACTTCTTCAAAGATGATGCGAATCGTAACGTAACTGTGAATGGTGAACGCTACCGTGAGATGATATCCAACTTTTTTTGCCCAAAATGGAAGAACTGAACTTGGTTGACATGTGGTTTCAACAAGATGGCGCTACATGCCACACGGCTCGCGATTCTATGGCCATTTTGAGGGAAAACTTCGGAGAACAATTCATCTCAAGAAATGGACCGGTAAGTTGGCCACCAAGATCATGCGATTTGACGCCTTTAGACTATTTTTTGTGGGGCTACGTCAAGTCTAAAGTCTACAGAAATAAGCCAGCAACTATTCCAGCTTTGGAAGACAACATTTCCGAAGAAATTCGGGCTATTCCGGCCGAAATGCTCGAAAAAGTTGCCCAAAATTGGACTTTCCGAATGGACCACCTAAGACGCAGCCGCGGTCAACATTTAAATGAAATTATCTTCAAAAAGTAAATGTCATGGACCAATCTAACGTTTCAAATAAAGAACCGATGAGTTTTTGCAAATTTTATGCGTTTTTTTTTAAAAAAAAGTTATCAAGCTCTTAAAAAATCACCCATAATATATATAATAATATATATAAAATAATAATATATATTTATATTTTCAACAAGCGTAAATACCATAAATATTGGTAGATAGTGGGTGCTACAGTTGGTTGTATTTCCATTCTATTTTAATTCCAAAAGTACAAATTTTGAAAATCTATTATCTGACGTAGACAGTGCACGAAAACCTAACTTCTTGCTGCAACCAATTTTTGCCGTAAAAGTAAATGAGTACGAATTTTGAAAAATCTTTTAATTTTGCGTGTCTATGCAGGCAGAGGAATGTATACATCGAATTCCATGATTCTAGCTGTGGTCATTTGCTTGTTACCATTTTTATCCCCTTTTTTCCTATTTTACCCCCTTAGGAGTACGATTTTATAAAATCTATTTATTTTACGTGTCTACGCAATTAGAGTGAATTTCATCATTCTAGCTGTAGTCGTTTAGTTGGTACTATTTTTATCCCTATGTACCCATTGAATCCCTCGAAAGTACGAATTTGGAAAAAAAACTTTTATTTCCGTGTATACGCAGTCAGAGGAATGTAACTTTCATGACTCTAGCTGCGGTCATTTTGTTGTTACTATTTTTTCCCCTTTTCCATTTTAACCCCAAAATGTACGAATTTGAAAAAAAAAATACTTTTATATTATGTATCTACTCAATTAGAGGGATTTACATACCGAATTTCGTGTTTCTATCTGTTGTCGTTTAATATGTACCATTTTTATCCCTTTTTGTCCCATAAAAATCACTTTATGGTACACGTTTTTGTTATAGGGGCAATACGCATACCCAATATCAAATAAGTCCAAACAGACATATTGAAAAAATATGCCTAAATACTGTACAATATTAGGGATTATTATGGGTATTTTTAGTTCTTGTGAGGGAAAAATTTTTTCCTTTGGCCCGATTTCGCCCAGTTTCAATATCAACCGATCTACGACTATAGGACGCATTTACGTAAAATTGGGATGTTCTAGCTCCTTTCGTTTAGATTCTAGTGTGTTTTCAACAGACGGACGGACATGGCTAGATCGTCTTAGAATTTTATGATGATCAACAATAAATGTACTTTATAGGGTCTCAGGTCGATATTTCAAGGTGTTACAAACGGAATGACAAAGTTAGTATACCCCCATCCTGGAGATGGGGGGTATAAAAATATATAATATCTATATATTATCCTCTTTAATTACTAATAACGTTATCATAGGGTGCGAAAAATTGTTTCCTTTGGAACTTTGTAGTTCCGCGAAGGAGCAACGGCATGGGCAAATGAAAAACTAAAAACGCCAATTAACTTCATTTTGCCTATGGTTGGTTTGGTATGGTTGGTTTGGGAATTTTCACAAAGTAGAGTTTCCTGAGTCCTGTCCTGTCCATTTTATAATACTAATACTTAGTTGGATTACAATATTAAATCAGATACGAGAGACACATTTGCATGTGCAGACCTGTGCAATGAGCACTGGCTCATACAAGCCGATCTACCATCGGCCACTCAACCAACCAACCAAAACGCAAAGCAATCAATTGCCGACATTTAGCGCGCGATAACGCCGCCGCTGTCGGCACTACTCGCTACACATATGATTTTTATAAATATTTGAATTTCCGACTCGTACCAAACATTTAACTTCCGAATTCGCACAAGCAAACAGTTTCGGCGTCAGCGTCAGA